>WURS02000004.1:2104927-2130206 GCA_011762765.2 Rhinocypha anisoptera | reverse complement strand
TGGTGGTGGCTCACCCCCTGCCACACGCCCTTGTGGCGGCTTGCAGGGTATTATGTAGATGTAGATGTAAACCTAAAAAAAACTCTTGTAACGTGGACGTTAAACTATTAATGCTGCACTTTAAGTTCTTATTCTCTTCCTCAAATTATTATTCTTTTTCTCATATTTTCTTCGGTACAATACTTCATATTGAATACTTCAAAAATACCTTGGTCTTTTCCGACTGTGACCCGATTTCCATCATTCTACCTTATAGCACTCTGTTTAGTATTCCATAACCTCTTAATAATTTATCCATTTAATTCTGTTTTCATCCATATTTCTCCCACTTCATATCTTCCCGTGATATGCCTTGTACTTTGTCCTCTCTTCTGTCTACCTTCAATTTTCCATCCTCCTCCACAGCTGCATCTCCAAGGTTTCCCTCTATTTTACGCTCATCTTTTTTCCTCGAAAATCTGGAGTGTGCTCTTTGTTATGCTACACTTATTATAAGTGTTACTTATCTTTTCTTAAAGACCTTACCTAAAGTTCCTCTAGCCAATTCTCTGCGCCTCGTGAACGTTTTATGAGAGAGATGCAAGTTTAATAAGTTGCAGAGACATGAAGAAACTTTTTGATGAGCGGATAAAACTTCAGAGGTGTAGCCAGAAATATCTGAATCAATACCTAGCTTAGATTTCCATGTAATCTCCGCTTAAGGTTATTTCGGTATTTTATAATAATCCTTTGCGATCTTTATAAAATCTGTGCCAAAGCCATTATGAAAACCAACTAGAGAACAAGGTAAACGAGCCTTCTAATCCAACTACAGTGAAATTTGGGATTTTTTCCCAAGGAAGATATATTAAGATAAAATTACAAACACAGTAGGACCCTTAACTAACCACTACATACTTTCTGTGCAATCATCATCCGAGTAAATCTTTAATTCGTTTGCAGCCAAGGACACTAGAATTGCTCCAGACTTAAACAGCAAATGCTAAGTCTGAAATTCATTTCCCTTCTCGTTTCTCCAATTAGTCGTGTCTCGATAGCCTTGTGAGGAAATAAATGTCCCATAAAGGAATAAATACATACCCGTGCCTCCACAATGTGGTTGGTTTACCGGAGCAGGTATATACGAAAGAAGCAATAGATACGTATAAAGAAGCAATAGATAAAATTAATTTAATATTTCAGAAGAAATAATTTCCATCAAAAAGCTTAGTTTTCTAGCTATTCTGATTCACATTAGTAACTTATCCAGAAATATATCCAGCAGTTGTTATTTTCTTTCGGCTGCACAAAGTCACTTAGGTAAAAAAATGTCATTTAAAAGATTCTCTGATTTTAGTAAGTAGAAATTATTTGGAAATAACATTTCTGGTACGGATTTTTGTTTATATGAACATTCTCAATATTATTATGATTTAAATATATATGTATTGATAAATCTCATGGTATATTGTATGTACTTCATTTCATGCAAAGTGTGTGTTTTGCCGTATATTATGGAAAACCTTTGTTTTACTTATTTAGAAATAAGGAGAGTATAATCTTAGAAACTTGGTTACATTTACGTCATCCGAATTTTAGTTTAAATAACTCGAAGTTTAAATAACGACATACCGGGTTAATCATGGCAGGAAAGATTTCAATTCGCCTTTTATAAAAATACATTTGACTTAAAATGAAAATTTCAGTTGCTGTTTCTTTTTTTGCACAGGTAGAATTTTTCAAGAGAGATTTCAGTTAATCTGCTACCATTCACTCGTTTATTAAGAACCTATTTCAGAAACATGTGGAAACTATTTCTTTGTCAAAAGTACATTTTGGACGCCACTGTATATGAAAATGAACATAGTTCTAACGTCGAAGAGAATGACACTATTGATTCCAGTAATCAGAAAATCTTTTTAAGCAGCGGCAACATTTAGACGTTTAAAGCTATGAAATTTCACGTAATTAAGTTACAAATTCAGTCTCAAGTAATATGGATACGATTTTATTTAAGAATGCATCATTGAATTACACTGGAATCCAGACCTGGTCGAGTCATACTGCAAGGGTAGTTGCGCAGTGAGCGTCTCGTTCCGTTTCGGCCTCGTTCCCGTGATGAGGATGATCATGTTCCCAATATATTCCTGCTCCTGTAGATGATTCCACCGCAGTAATGATTCAAATGGTTCACAATTCATAAAATAATTTCTGTTCGAACCGAAAGTTAAAGTAGATAAAATTAAAAAAATTGATTGAACAATTTTCTACAGGTTGAGGTAGGTTTTTGATGAGCCTCAGGTTGGATTTGCCCCGGAACATCTTAGATTAATCTTTTTTTCAAATATGTATACTACCAAGCGACTATCATTCTATCCAAAATCCCAATTCTCTTCCTACCCCTAACTCCCTTACCCAACATTCTACCCTCCAAGTGCTCTATCGGTTTCTGCGTCCGCGTTTGTTGACTTGTGGTGACAACAGTTTCGCTAGCCATCCTGTTAGCGTCTTCCTACCCCTTTCTATAAGACACTGTTTCTAGTAGAACTTTGTGGAAGTCCATCATACTTAGGATGAAAGAATTTAACTATGCAGTTTCCTCATAAATATTTATTAGGCACGACCATGGTTTAGTAGCAGGTCTAAACTGCTACAAAACCATGGCCGTGCCTAATTAACATTTATGTGAAAAGTTCAAAGTAGATTTTTTCACCCCGAGTAAACTCCTCTACCTGTTCCAATTTATGCTCTTCAATGATGTTTAGTCTTCTTACCTCTCACGAATTTCATTACTTCCGTTTTCTTGCAGTTAAATTTCATACCAATACTCTCGCACTTTTCCTGTAAAGTGATCAACAGGGTCTTGCAGTCCTTTGGCTGAATTTCTAACTAGGGCTTGGTTATCGGCGAATCTGATTGATTCATTGAGTTCCCCACCAACTTTTGGTCCGGACTCCACCGTTTTCCATGCTTCTTTAAAAAATGTTTGATACAAACATGAAAATAAATAATGTAAATATAATAAATTAAAATATAATAAAATAAATATAAAAAATAAAATAAATATAAAAAATAAAATAAATATAAAAAATAAAATAAATAAATAAAATAAAATAAATATAAAACAAAATATATATAAAAAATAAATAAATTTATATTTTTAATAATTAAAATAGTTAAAAAAGAATAAATACTCATCACCACCAGGAAAAAATATCATGGTATGAAATTCAAGTACATTCCGCTCCGGCATCTAGCCCGTAGCGACGCGACGTGCGCATTCCTCGGCGCGGGAGATAATCCTCCACACCACTCCCTGTATTGTTTGCGCGGGGGCATCCATTTTTCTCTAGGGAGGCCTGCCTTTGCTTCCGGGGGATGGGATGGAGGAAAGAGGGAGAAAAAAATTCACGGAACGGTGCGAGTCAAAGCCATTTCACCTCCTACACACACACACACACACACACACACAAACACACTCATACGTACGCAGTATGCACAGTGTACATTCCCGGGTGGAAAGAAAACGTGGAGAGGGCGCGCGATGGTGGGAGGGGATGGGGAAGGAGCTGGAAAACGGCCCTGCGGATCCCGAGTACGCTCGCGTTCGTCGTAAAAGTCGCCGTCTGTGCTTTTTTCAGGTGATCTTGAACTTAGCAAAATGCCGTATGGTTTCCGATGGTCTGGTTGCCAGAGCACGACTGCCCGAGGCGAGCTATTTGCTTGCGAAGGTCTCTCTCCAAAGACGTATTGGATTAGTTTTTGGTAGTAACGGACAAGAAATTGTTAGCGGTTTCATGTTTCACTAAATTCATTTTGCTTTTCAGGTTGTATTTCTCTCTCTCTTGATAGCAAAGGTTAGCCGACTAGTTTTTGGTCAATCAGGTCTTTGTGTGTAAACTATGTTGTATGTATGTATTATACATTATATCTATCAACTCTATTTACGTATATGAGTATAGGTAGATGTATAGGTTCACCTTAAATTCTACATTTTTGTAAATTCATAATATAATGGTATAGGTTGTAGATAGAAACGTAATCCATCCAATCCACTGAAAAACTCAAACGAAATAGCCTCACATGCAATAGTTCGACGCTCGTCATATTTGAAAACGATTCCATTCAAGCGACACTCGGGGCCAAAACCAAACAAATGACCATCTCAAAGTCCACTAACTCGGCCCCATACGTGGATTCTTGTCCAAATGGCATCATTAGAAATTGTCTCTGATTCACAAAAATATAGCTGATGCTTCTATTTTTATTAAATACTTAACGGTATAAGAGGTAAATAGTCATATCCATTTTACTGCCGCCGGATGGAAGGATGAATTCTGAATCTTACTTCTTGGTCTTCTCTCATCGTAAGAAAATAAGTTTCTCAGTCCATTGGTTAGGGAAATGGGGTGGAAACTGAAGGACCGTAGTTCAGTTCCCGGAAATAATGGGCGCTTTTTCGTCGTCAACTTCGACTTCCACGCTTCGGTAAATACACTTTTCGGATCCCGGGGATGTTGCCTCCCTTTTTATGTTTCCTGCGTAACCTGATGGCATATCCGAACTATTATTGAATTTCAGTCACAGACGTTCCCTGATGATATTGATGCCTTTTTGAATGGTAAATTATTCATTATAACTGGTACCATTTTTATCCCATGCACTTATGCATAACAGCCATTGGTAGTGAAAGGTGTAGACCATTAAGAGTCTAAGGTGTTGGAACCTCTATTGTAGCCTGTCGAACCCGCGACCTTTGGGTTAGACGGTGAGCGCGCTACCTCAGGAAAAAATCTTTGAATTGAAATCTTCCGATATCTGATTTTCTTGCTAAGTTTCTTCTTGCGTAACACAGCGAGAAATCTTAAGATTTCTTTATAAAAGTACCAATGTGTTGGAAAAATATATTCTTTGATCACTTCACTTATATAGGCAGTATCCTGAAAGAAATTGGACATAGCTGGACTGGACAAAAACTGGACAAACAAGAAGGATATCAGAAGAATCAATGTGGTGCTGAGATGATGGCGACCGATATTTTGTGGAATTCCATCGTAGGTTATGGAACGATTTTTTCCCATAACCTTCTAATAGACTGCTATTGTGTTCGCTATTAAGTTTACACGTTAATGTCTCCCGTCAACGATTCTTGTTGTGTCCCAGCCTTAACCCGAAAATACTTCAAATAATAATTCAAAGGGGGTGTCTCTTCGGGTGGTTGGCTCGTGGTCTGCAATGACTGAGGCAACCGGATCCTACGATTCGTGTAAACCGCGACACCTAAGCCTAGTCATCCTTCCACCCGGATTGATAAGGGAGCTTTCACTCCCCCCGCTTTGGTGTGGACTTTTACCACCGGCGAGGGCCACCCCAGTGCTATTCTCTCCCCGGCAACCGGACAGACTAAATATCACAAGTTCAAGTCCTGCCTATGGCATGGATGTTGTGTTTGTATAATATTTTTCATTGATTTAAGGAGGTGTAAAATTACCATAGCCATTGATTCACCTTGTAAACAAAAATACTACTGCTATTACAATCCCTACTCTTAAGAGATAATCCCGGGGAGATATTAATAAAACTAGAATAAATTTGCTAGGGATGAAAGGAGTACATTGAGGAATTGTATGATAAAGAGGATAATCTCTTATATTTAGATGTAGAAATGGAATAACAATAATAATAATTTTGATTATGTTACATAACTGAGGATAGCTTAGGCCCACCTATTGACCAGATGATTTTCATTAGCTCAGTATAAATTCCATTACCAAAGAAAATGAAAATTGTGGAATTTGAGGAATATAGAGCAATTTTTTGATCTTGAGTTTAATCTTGCATGCAAAAAGGTCTTAAGAGTCATTCATATAAGGTTTGACAATAGGGCAAATGAATACCTAGTTGAAGATCAGTTCGGCTTTAGGAGAACTCATGATGTTTAAGTGGTAGTGAGAACATTGGTTGGATAGAATATAAATTAATATAAACAAGATGTTTTTGCTTTTCTTGAAGAATTTCATAAGGTGTTCAATAAAGTTTTGCAAAAAAACAGTAGATTGGAAGAATAGGCTTCTCACCTGTATATGCCTCAGGTCATGCAAATAAGAGTAGTGGATGGAGAATCTGGATTGGCACAGTTGTTCAGGGCAGTAAGATTGTGTTTTCCATTGTCACCTGTGCTTTTTAACTTGTACTCAGAGGAGATGGTAAAAGAGGCATAGGAAGTAGTCGAGTCAGGAATAAAAGTGGGTGGGGAACTCATCAAGTTTATCAGATTCATGGATGACCAATCTAGTCATTCAGCCAAAGGACTTGTTGGTTGCTTTTCAGGTCCAGTTTGTGAAGTTTGGTATTGTGATGAACTAGAAGAAAAAGTAATTTATGAGATTCTTAAGAAGTAGTAAAGCTAAACTAAATATAAGACTAGGAGGACATAAGCTGGAACAGAGAGAAAACTTTACTTCTTTGTATACTGGTTAGGAGGATAAAGAACATAGTGGCAGCAAAAGATGTTCCTGCAAAAAGAAAGGAGTTGATGACTGGAACATGATGCTTAATAGATCTGAAACATGGTCCACAAGGAAAGATGATGTGAGTAGATTGGAGGATTTTGAGATGTGATTGTGACTTAAGGTGGGTTCCATATATATGGTTACAAAAATATGTAAAGTGTAACTGTACAACTTGACAAGTCTTACATTACTGATCCACATTCACTGAAAGATGTCAATATTTCTGTAAATGAAGTCCATTTACTTTTCTAACATATTTTGTCACTATAGTAATGACCTTACAATGAAACTATGACTGTATATTAAATTTTATTTTCAGATGTTTTTAGGTCAATTTAATATTCAAAATATGGTCTGTCAACAACATTTTCATTTTTTTCATTCATATTTTCATTTCAGTAATGACTTGTTTTTCTTTGTTATTAGTCCACTTTAATAGGCTCTGTTTTTGGACCAATACCAATTTAAGTAAAGTATTAGGAACTCTATTTATACTTCTGCTATGCATATGTATATTTTCTAAGAAACATGTCAGGGTGGTCATAAAAGTGATATGCTTATTGTCCTCAAAGTATAAAACTAAATACCTACATCTTTGAATCCCACTGTAACTTGAGCAGCGTGGAAAGAGATGAGCCAAGAAATTTTTCCAAAGATGGTAACAGACAAAGGTATTGATGCATAAACTAATTGTTATACATATGATTTTCAGATCTTTTCCAATTTTGTCCAATAATTTTGACAATAAATCATGGTATTGGTGCCGAATTACTTTAAGCTTTTTGTTTATAATTGTATAGTTTTAATGCTGGTGTAGTTTTAATTTGGCATGCAATACATTGTCACAAATAAAATTCGTGTTTTGAACATTAAGGTTGACAACGTTTTGCTTTATGAATGTCTTACATATGAATAATCTATGTGAATATAATAAATTTAAACTCACTGCCAAGGAAAATAAATATCAGTCACAGGAAATAGTAGAATTAAAATTGTAAAGTTAAAAATATAGGTTGAGGGAGAATTTAAATGTTTTAAATTATTTAATATTATCATTCAGTGATCATTACAATATACTTATAAGTTCCTATGATTGATGAGTCTTACCATGAGTAATTCCATGAATTAATGTTTTCTATAATTTCAGCGTGTATATTAAAAATTAATTTTGGATCATGACAATTCATAATCTAAGAAATAAGTTACAAAATTTGCAATTACCACTTTAAAAAAACTTCTTCTTTATTTCGACATGTTTCGGTGCACTATACCATTATCAATGACATGACAATTCATTTTCATATTATAGTGCAACTAGTACTAGAGTGCTATATATATATATATGCCCTATATATTTGCTGTCAATTGTACTTTTATTCTTAATTTTATTGCCTTAAACATTGTATTTTTCATTTTATAAGCTGGAGATGAAGATGTATGGAGAACAGAGACCAGCCAGCAATTATTGAATAGTCAAAATCCTTGCTTAACTGATGCCCATGATCATTTTTCTGGTCATGAAGAAAGCCAAGGGGGTGTTGTAACTGCAACGGTTATTGTTCATAGAGAACCATCCTCACAAAATTAAAATGATGATCTGAGTAATCAATTGTTTTGAAAATGGAATCACACTATGAAATGTCAATGGCATTTTTGAAAAAGCATAAAGAGATTAAGATTTATGAAATCTTATCAAAGTACATCCAGTAACAGGGATAAAACGTTACATTGTGACTAGTTACGGCTGAAACCATTTCATACATCCAATAATGCTAAACCTTTTTGTAATACTAAGCTCTTAATCAACACATTATAGATGTCAATTCCACCAGTTTTGGATTTGATATCAAAGTGTTTTCCATTAATTTATAAGCATTTATATTATACTTAATTATCAGTGTTGTAACCTTTTTTGAGGTATCCTGTTTGCCTTGTATATGGATCATAGTCCAGAAATACTCTCTGATTGTTACATTAAAATTAGATACTCAAATTTTGTAATGATGTACATGTAGTCGGGTGAGTTGGAAGAATGTTCTACCTGGGGAACAAAGCTTGATAGAATGCTCTCTCTACTGTCACTACAATCATCATAAAAGATGGAGAAGAAATTGTATACTATCCATATAAAATGGGAAGCTGCATTCTCATCCTTTGATGAAAAAGGCTAACTTCCTCATACCAATGGGTTTAGTCATTTCCCATGTATTCAAACTGCTAGTAACATTTTCTGTTGCAGTTAAATTGACACAACCACAGCAAAATCTTGATTCAGGTAACAATTTCTTTTCATAGCGAAATGAAAAATCCAACTTGGTAAATTTCCACAATTTATTTTTGGTCACTACCCAGGTTTCGATTTACAAAGTCATCATCAGGCAATTTCTTTTCATATTGCATTTCTGAGAATACAACTGAAATTCTGACCAATTTCTCTCCTTTTCCCATCAAGATGTAGCACTAAATCCTGTTATCAGGTATTTTGTCACATTAAATGTTAAAATAGAAATATTATGTTATATATATATGTATAAATATACAGTAGAAGTCCGCTATAGTGAGTATGGCTTATAACGAGAGTATTGCTATAGTGAGTGATCGTTTTCCTTTGGTTGGGCCACGGGTTAACACATAGGGAGTTCCGCTGGTTATTACGAGTGTTCATACCTGCACTATTGCTATAGCGAGTAGATTTTGCAGTAGTTGGTGTTCGGGTTGTATAAATCGCAGGATTCAAACATGCATTACATTGCCATACCTCGCAAATCTACATTGTAATGAAGAGACTTTGTGGTTTGATGCCACAGACTTTTCTGAGGAATGACTGAACAACTTATCTTGGAATCTGTGCACCAGTCTGTCTTTTCCTGGTGCTTTTTCGTCCTTAAAGCCGATCAGAATAAAAGAGCATATGGAGCTGTGAACTAGACTTGTAGACAATACAGGAAAAGCCCATTTCTCTGTGTTGACCTTACCAGGACAGCCAATCTCTCGACCCTCCTCTTATTAATGGAATTGTAATTGTTAACCGCAGGCCATACCTTATCTATGATTGTTCACGAAACGTAGCCAAAGATCATCATAGTGATGCCTGACATACATTACTGTGTGCATGACTTTTGGTGACAATATTTTAAAACGTTTTTAATGAAACGATCTATTTTCAATGCATTTGCGGATGGATTGATACAACTACTTCATGGTTCATTTTCACCTATTTTTGGTTCCGGTATAAATGCCGAAAAGTCGGCTATAACAAGTGTGCGTTTTAATGAGAGATTTTTCGTCATTTATCAGCTCTCGTTATAGTGGACTTGTACTGTAAATATTTATATATGTATAAATATATATATATATAAGTTGTTTGTATGAGTTGTGTGAGATAGGGTCTTGTGCTATGAAACTCAAGCCAAAAAATTCAGGAAAAATGATACATAATATTTTGTGAGTTATTTGATTGGGATCTCCATAATGATAACTATAGTGGTAAATTCACTTAGAACACAAAATATATTACTGTTGGTATAGTGGTGACACTGTCCACAAAATCTGATCACTTCTCAAATCTGTTTGATGTTGATGTTGTGCACTGATTGCCTTGTTGTTATTGACATTTTGTGATAAAACTTTTTGGTAATATTATAGTTGAAAAATGTACCATGTTATATAGTGATTTTTCATTGTGAGTTATTCAGTGTGAGTGATACCTATGCATACATCACTTAATGTTCTGCATTATTGATAAATATTTTTCTGTGACTCAATATAATATGTATTTGTAATCTTTGTTCTGCAACCTTACCATAATGACTGGGAAGAGAAAACTGTTTCATCATGAGTGTTCACTTGAAGGAATTTCAAATAAACCCTAGAAGAGATCACATTTTCTGCCATTCTGTTAAGTTCTTCACATGAGATCTGTATCCAATAAAAAAGGGGTTGAGATTGATTTGATAATCAAATGGCCTTAATTCAAATTCAGCCTCCCCTCATGCCACTAGTAGCAAACAACTGTCACTTTACTTTAAACAGTGCTTCATCACTGTGCTCTCCTTTGTCAAGGCTCTCAAAACACTTTCCATGCATTGAAGGTCACTGGTTGACCGGAATATGGATTAGGAGTCTCTAGATCATCCCTTATATTAACCAAAACGGGCTTAGCACCACCCTGGCTGGTGTTTCCCTCCTACCAAAGATTCTCTAGTTAACCGCCTTTATACATATTGGCTACTGGTTTCTTCCTTCAATCTCAATTCATAGCCAATAGTTCACTCCTCATCTCTCGAGTTCCTTAAGGTTTTTAAGCTGAACCCTTCCATCACTTGGCCCCTGTGATTTACCCTTGGGTTTTTCTTCATGGTTCCTACCATCATGAGCTTCCATATCCTTACCTTATAATGTGTGCACTTTTCATAATATTCATGGAAACATCCACCATGATGGCATCTCCTACATCCAAGCTAAGTGATTATCTGGGTGCCAGATATTCCTGTAAAACTACAGGAGATCGAGGGTAAGAAGTTGACTCCCGTAGCCGTAAGAGAAAATTTTACTCATTGGTGGACAAAATCAACCTCACCTATCAAGCTGATCTCTTTATCTCATTTATTACCTTTTTCATACACAAAGCTTTGAGATTCTCAATAGTGAGTATCCCACACTAACTCCAATCTATATTATAGCTACGAGTATGACTACCTTCTTCTTTGATTTCAACATGATATTTGACCTCTTTATAGGTTATCGGTCTTCTGAAATTGTTTCCTTTTTCCTCCAGATTCACAAATTTGGTCTAATCCACATCGTCATAATGTTTCTTCGGTTCAATAGATGTCATCATCTCTTCCAACATACTTCACCAGATGGCGATCATCGCCGAAACCGGTCGTGTTTGTAATTTTTATCTTTTGTGGAAATATAAGAGTTATTTTTTAAAAAAAACCATCATTCTATCATGGATTTCCACCAAGTGACGGCCTCCACAGTGAACTTTGTCATCATCTCATTTGTATTCTCTTCTTGTAATAATTCTTGAAGACAGAGATTTCTTCTTGCTCCACCTCCCTATTTCCAAACTTCTAATTTTATAAATAATGAAGATTCAGGCGTGATGTTGTGGAATAAAGCAAGAAGATTCATGGCGAAATGAAAAAGCAACTTTCCACAGAATTATTCTGTGGAAAGTAGCTTTTTCATTTCACCATGAATCTTCATCTTCTAATTTTATAACTATACAATTAAAAATTACTGTCTTCCTATTCACTATTTGTTAACTGATTCTCGTCATAATTTACTCATGTGAATTATCAGTGTGCCTGTGAAAGTTTTATTGTTTTTTATAGTACAGATTAACTGTACTTTCTTTGGATTCTGTGAAAATACAACTAGAACAATGATCCCAACTTTTTTTCCTCAAGGGAACATCATTACTATTACCTTCCTTTTGTTATGGAAATGGACCTTCATATTTTATGACATGCCTACCTAATTCTCATCATAATTTCATATTTACATGTTATTTTTGCTCTACTCCTCCATGAATAATGTGTATGTAAATTAAGATTATTTTCTAAACAGTTTGTTATTTAACTTAATACAAAATATATTTTTATGTCTAAAACCAAAGCATAAGGTATTTTAGTTGGTAATAATATATCCCTTTCATCTGTCAGATATTAGTAAATACTTAAACTTTATGTAAATTACAAACCACTATTCTATATTCCTATGCATTATATAATGTATTTTTACCTTTAGGTTTTCTTCTTCCCTATTCCTAAAGCTGATCTATGTATTATCATCACATTTTAGTGACTAATTTCAATTAGTTCAAGTCACAACTATCTTATAGAATAAAATGATTGTAAGTTAGAACTACTCATGATGGTATATAATCAATTATTATATAAACTTGCTTTTGAGATTTCTTAGCTTTAGGTGATCACTCAATAAATTGATATTTTTAGGAAAATAAATGATAAGTGTGATTATAAATAAAAACAGTAGTAGTAAAGAAAGATGTTATTCAATTATTACAAATGATCTCTTTCTTAAACAGTTGAATTAATTATGTACATGTTTACCTTACCTGTACAGGCACTGTTACTATATAAATATATGTAAATAATCTCATATATATGTGTAAAATATTTTCTCTGATGCAATTAAATTTTTTCAATTTTATAACTTGAATTATTTTTTGTTATTATTATTTATTGAAGAGACCAAAATAATAGGACTCTTGAATTACTTGATTGAGTCATTCCATAGGTAATGTATATACATCATCATTTTTGTTGTTTTGATGACCTAATGGTGGTTTCTGACAGTTAATATTAGCCCCTCAAGTGTGACCTTACTTGGAGGTATATACCTTTTCCTGCGTAGTTCCCTTTCTCAAGCACACGTGCTGCATCGTTTGTGTCCATATTTTCATTAAGAATCTCTCTTCCTTAGCTGTAAATTATGTCATTGCAGAGATTGGATGTCAAAGACTGGTTTCATGCTTACATTACTATAATCCAGTATCGTGAAAAAGATACTAAATGCCACAGCTAACAGAAATTGGCACCATACAAGTTCTGACTAACAAGAGAAGTACAAGGGAACTGTCTCAAGGGTGGTGATAAAATATAGTGTGGTTCAAAATTCAATTAAAGTTTGCATAGACAGTACATGTATCAAAGAAAGATGTAATAATGTAGAAAGGAAAACAAATAATGTAGACATCCACGTCTGAAGCAGACACCATCAATTAGGTGCATATCTCAAATTTAACAAAGATGGTGAAAAGATTGGCCAGTGAAAATTATCATCGAGGATTATTGACATTATCCTAAATGTGTGCCTTTTTTAACCCCCCCGTGGAGCTCTTGGTGCTTAGTTCACAATGGCTTCCAGCTATTGTAAGTTGCCTGAAGAGGAAGTGCTTGAGACTTTGGAAGAAAAGAGTACAATAAATTAAATGCAGTTTCAATTTTGCAGTATTTCTGAGAACTCAAATGGTTACACTCTCAAATCAAGTTCAGAAAAGGAAGCGGAGAATCCTCAATTTCCTGTGAATATTCAAAAGAATACTTAGGGAGAAATTAGGTGTAATGATTTCCCTCGTCCTTTTACATGTGATTTAGTTGGGGGAGATGAAGCTAATAGGATAGCTTTTCATTCAAGAGAATCCAAAGAACAAACATGGAAAGTAGGAAGAAAATTGTGTGGTGTGCATAAAAAAAGGAGGGAGAAAAGAAGATGCAGATGGAAAAACTCTCCAAGGACACCTCTCTCCCTAAAGCACTTTTTCGAGCAATGCTTAGATCAATTACGACACATTGGATACAATATGTAAAAATTTTAAATTCAGCAACCATATGTAAAATTATTAGGTAAACTTATGCACGATGTCTTTGACAATATCAAAAAATTTGCACCCTTGATATTTAACTACCTGGATAGAAAAACTCTACGCATGGAATTTACCTGATAAAAACAGTGCATCATGCAGGCTGAACAGATTAAGCTCTACGGCTATGTGTTAATTTTTCATATGCAAAAATGATGCTGCACATTCTACTTTTGCAATAACTTACTTTAGCATGATGGCCAATTTTATGGTCATGATGATGCAAAATTTTATTTTTATGAACCAAATGGATACCTAAGCTCAGAACACAATAAAAGTTAATGGTGATCCACATAACAGGTTCATCCACTTTAGTATAGATATTTAGTAAGAGATATTCATGTTATAAAACATACTAAGAGCCACAAGACTAGGCTCCATACTTAATTTAGCAGAGAAATAATAGTTGACTTCAGTCAGACTTATTTGTACAATAAGTGGAAATATTGGTGGCATATGAAAAATAGCATCTTGCATTCAAATATTTGTTCAAAATTTCTAAAGAGAATTGCTTTTTTGCAACTGTCAGGAATGGACTGTGTTAATAAAACTTATAAAGAATAGGTTACTAATAAACTTCTATTAAAAACAAGCAGCAATATCATGAATGATTGAGGAAATAGTGTGACCTATTTTTTTCAGGCTCTCATGTAAAGATTTTTTGACTTTGGTTTTAAAAATAGTAGTAGTTGGAGAAACATATCCAATCATTCACTCTACATATAATCAAGATCAAACTTAGATGAAAACATGAACGATTTTTTGCTAATTTAAAATCTAAATAAATTACATATTTTTATTATTTATATTACGTGTTTCTCTTCCATCTGGAACACTTAAAAGTTTTTTATTTATTTTACCTCTTGAAAATGACCTGTGAAGGTTGAACCCGGTAGAGTTTGAAAATACATTCAGTGGAATTAAAACAAGTGTTTTTCATTTCGATCTTGTGCTATCTATCTTGAAAATCATCCTCTGAAAGGGATGGATATCCTCAGTTAAGACTCCAGTTAGTTAATATAATTTTTTTATTTTATCCACAGTCAAAGTGAGTCATTTTTAGTGACTTTCATTTATTGGATCATAATTTCATCTCATTGTGCAATGATGTTCTAAGAGAAATTAATGTCCGTGAATATCGAACTCCCACTAACTTCCTGCTTCTTTCCTCCTTTGCGTAAGAACGTGTCACAAATTTGCTGAAAAGAGGATGGAACCGGAACAAGTATTTGGGAAGGAAATAAGTCCACTCATAGAACGTATAACAACTATCAAGCTACAATCGAATGCATGTAAGTTTTGAGCTTAAGCATTTATTTATCTTTTTTGCTACTGCGGCTGCTTCCTCTCCATAGATCTTTTTCACAAGTCGTAATTCCATCATTTTACAAATCCCAATTCCCTCAAAGACTTAAAAGATAATCTTTACTCAAAGACCATGATGTGGTTCCCTATAAAGCCTAAATGGTCTAATTAAAAGACATTATCAAAAAATTAATGCAATTGCTCGAGCGTCGTGTAGATCTCACTAAGAAAATTAAAATTTTTTAGAGCATTCTTTTAATTCATCGCCGCCGGTCGCAGACGACAGCTTTTTTCCCCGTGAAAGCTTATTTTTTGGCTGAAGTGTTCCACGGCTGCGTTTGGGCGCTCTCTTTGCGGGAGAGTTCCTGAGTCAGTTCTCCGGCAAAGAGTCTTCGAGAGACGCTTGATCTGAGCCAGAGGACGTGGGAGTTGTCTATTTTTGTTACACGGGTTGCTTACCTGGCGCCTGCGCTGAATAAGGGCGGCTCTCACAATGCGGCCGATCGTTCGGCTTACGGGACTGGCAGAGAGGCAGTTTCTAGATAAGAGGGCGATTTGGTCGACGACAGCACTTCTTTATTGGGTGGCACATTTTTAAGATGCCTCCCTCTACAGTTTGTGCTCGACTGCAAATTGGGGACGAGCAAGAGAATACCAGCATTCGGGACTATGGGGAAGAATTTTCATTGTATCCAGGTGGTACTGGTTGGAAGACATTCAGTACCACAGTTGAGTTCGGGTGTCTTCACTGGCATGTTGAGCTTTCCATAACGAAATACGCAATGAATTACTAAAACAACTAGGATAACGGCTGTGGTTAAATTGATAGCCAATCATTAAGAATAATTTCTAATATATCCTATCCACTTAAACGCATTCCCTTTGGGAATTAATTAATTCACAGGACTCAGTGAATTATATTTCGATGGCATTTATTCCTTAACAGGAAACTGTCTAAATATGAGTCTATGAGGATCCAAATTAACACTTTTCGAAAATTTTAAACTTTGGAGGCATTATATGGTTCGTTGGTGAAGGCTATTCGGGTTCTCCACCGGGTCAACTCTCTGCATTTCTACCGACGTTCATCAACACAATACGCCGAGAAAACATCCGTTCTTTCTTCATTGTATGGTTCGTTTGAATCATTATTAGCCTACCGTTGTCGATTTCCATTTCCAATACGTCGATGGTATCAATGTGACATTTTCCTTTTATCTGTCGTCCTAGACATCGTGCGCTACCTATGGCCAGGACGAGATTTAACATATCTTGCCTCTTGATGACATATCGTACTGGCTCCTTATATTTCATATTCGCGTATAATAAAACATTCTATCCTTAATTGTGTATTAGAACTATTAATATGTTTAATAATTATTAATATTAAAATCATACAAATAGTACTTTGTAGCTACTTGAAGCGGGGTGTTTTCAAACCACACAGTTTAATCATTATGTTGTATTAGAAGACATTACGTGTGTAAAGGCTATTGAAATAGATTCTCCATCTTGTTTTTTTTCATTGACATTGAATTCTTAAGAAAATGCTTTTCATTGCCTGATAATGTCTGAGTTGCATAACTAAGAGAACCTTTTAAAAATGTGCAAATCGCTACCTAACCTTAAGTACTATTTTAATATGTAATTTATTGGTATAAATCCCACTTCCAGCGGTTAGCAAGAAAGACATCCCACTTCCAGCGGTTACGTTAGCAAGAATTACAAATATTTACTTCCTATAGGTAAAAAAAGAATCAATTTTACAGTTTAATACTCTACACGGCAAAAAGTGGAAGATGTGATCATCACTAAATCAACTCCTAAGATCTTTGAGTTATTTTTATAATTCTAACTTTTAATAGGAATTGAGAGAGACACTGAAAAATGTATCCCAAATTTTCTTCACTTTCAAGTTTTGTATACATACTATTTTACAATTTACAGAAACAAACCAATTTAGACCATTCCAGGTTCATGTGTTTTTCCAGCACGCATTTTTGTCTTCTAAGAAAGGAAATTTTTCTATACTTATGAAATAATTTTTATCGCAAGGAGCGCTAAAAACCTTATTCTCGAATGTGTCTCTCTTTGCATATCCATTTTTATTTCAGTGAGAGAAACTTTGCTCTTTCATTTTATTTATGATATCTACCCTTTTCACTAGCTGAGTTTGCATTTGACTACAATTAACTGCTTAGTTTAGGTGGAACAATTTCCTCTCTCGCAGGGAGAGGAAATATTTCCACCAAAAGAGGAAAATTGAATCGATCGTAAAGAGACAGTAGATCGATATTTTATTTAATGTTTGAGGTACTTCTCAACCAGTATTTTTCCCAGAGGGCTCTTCATCCAATCAAACCCGCTATGTCAGCAGATCTTACAGAGCAAACGGACCCCGCCCTAGAGCACGACGTCAGCCATGGAGCACCCGCACGTGTTACACGCACATTCAGCATTCTACGTCAATATTCGGAGCAAATTCATTAGTTTCCGCGCAACAAAAGATAAACACGTCCGTTTAGAATTGAACCAGTGGCAACTATCTTTTCCAAGCAAACTAGGTCATAGTAATCACCTGGTGTCGTTGCACTGGCGTTGGGGGGGGATGGGGGGGGGAGGGAATGTTTTCGCCTACTAGGTGCGTAAAACGGTTGTCATCTTAAAAGGTCAAACTCCAGCTCAGCCGACACAAAATATTTCCTAGTGAAATGAAACGCTGCTTCCAAGCGACGGTGATAGTCTTGAAACGTTTACGGTTCGCCGAATTATTATTCATCCCCGAACATATATGCACTTCACTCTCCACTTGCAGCAGGGCCGTGTACCCGATTTTGAGACGAACTCAACCAAGTCAGCGTCGACAAACGATTTGAGTGACAGAACTATTTACGTGAGGTATCGACTTGACAAGTAAAGAGGATCTGGATTTCTATCGACATACGCAATTTTGGGAAAGGATCATTCAGTTTTATCCCGGCGCTTACTTAAAACGCACCGGCGTGAGCACTTCAATTTCGGGGTACCTCCCGTAAAATATTAAATCAGGCTAGAAAATCCCAGGAGAGTGTATTTTTATGTTCAATTGTCGTTTTAGAGATTCTCTTAGCCTCTTCCCTTTATTCTCTCTTATTCCTGTCTCGTCTATTTCCGGTCCAGTGATTCATGGTGAGAATGGACTCAGCAGCTTTGGTGCCAGCCGAGGGTGGCGAGGGATTTTTTAGATTTCTCTTCTAGATTATCAGGAATAAATTATGACTTTTTTGGACGCCCAGTATTCGAGGCCACAAATCAAGATTATCGATGAAAAGGGAATATATCTGGGAAAGATACCGTGTGGGTTGAGAGACAAATGATTACAGGGGAACGCATAGTTCTTTCACTCCAAGCTTTACAAGATGTCGTCAACATGTCATGGCGTATACGTTCATGCAAAAGGGCCACAGTCGGGAGGAAATGTGTCTGAAAATCGGTGTAGGTGATTGATTATTTATAGTATCCCTAAAAATCGGCGCAAGTTGACCACTTTTACAGAAAAAAACATTTTATAAAACTACGCTCAACCCTCAAACATGATCTCTAGGCTGTCGTCTACTCCGTCAAATAAAATGAGGTATTCATAAAATATTAAATAGGAGTTTAATTCACTCCACTACCGTCGTATTTTATATATATCGCATCTGGTACAGATTCGACCATCGAAATTGTGACACAAACCCTCTCAAAGTTCTATGAATTATATGTTTTTGGTATAGTTGACACAAAGTATATATATATATATATATGAGTTGGCTCTAAGGTGTTGCTCGTCTCTCGTGTTTATGTTTGTTCGGCACCATTCTGCGCTTCCACATAAAATTTTCCTGATAATGCAGTCAGCTCGACTAGTGATGATGTTGAACACGCCCCAGCTACAGAAAAACATTCATTATCTCCAATGTGCTTTAATGCTGGTCCCTATTTCCTGCTCCGTGACTTAAAAAAGGGCAATCATAAACCTTCCGCCAGTTTATTTCCAATGTGATACTTATTCCGAAGATATAGTTTCCGTCAGTCGTTTTTTATTCCTGGGAAGCGTGCGCCGGAGGCGATATGGGTGCCTTTTTACGAGCTGAAGAATGAGGTGAAACGACTACATCGTACAAATATGTCGGATCTCGGAACTGTATTTTGGAATATACAGGACTACCGAGCGGGATAAAGTCACTTAATTTTTGATAATTTGGAGATATGTGAGGTTTTGAAGGTGATCCTCATGCAATAGTCATGTATCCGAAACGGTAACCGCATTCAACGTTCGAGGTAGAATCCTGATGGTGTGGTGGTCGATCGAGTCAAAGGTCACCTCGGGAAGTAAGGCAAGTCTCCCCCACCCACGACATCAACCGCAAACGCCATGTCTTTGTCGGACAATCAAAATAAATATTAGATGGGAAAAACAGTATCGGGCACTATGGAAACAAGAAAACAGATGACTCTGAACAGCCCAGCATCCATTCTGTGAAGGGTTGGGGGGATCTAGAACGCAAGAACAGAATGGCCGCAAGGAGGCACCATTCTCTTCCAGTGGTTTCCGGTGCGGGAAAATGGGTTATCTTTCCACGGAAGCCACAGTGAATTAGCTAGCTATCATCACAACCAGCCAACTACGACCCCTATAAGGAGGATATATACAGTTCGTAGGAGTAGTCATTGTACATTTACGGTTACCGTAACTTTAAATGGACCAAATGGAGTAAAGCTCCTATATTTCACAAGCTTCCCAATAAACTTATACAGTGATGCCTCGTCTAACGAGTGAATTTTCGAAACAATTATCTTCAGATTCACTCATGTCCGATGAATTTATGTCCGCCTCGAAGTCACTACGCTTTACG
Organism: Rhinocypha anisoptera; assembly: GCA_011762765.2. NCBI lineage: Eukaryota > Metazoa > Arthropoda > Insecta > Odonata > Chlorocyphidae > Rhinocypha > Rhinocypha anisoptera. The sequence continues at coordinate 2,110,137 of WURS02000004.1, read as the reverse complement.
CCAAGACAAAATGTAAATATTTGATATATTTTCTGATACGAATAGTGTTACGAATTAATGCAGAATGCGACGGAAATCACGATACGGCGATTATTCTTTGCATAATAACGAATGTTATTCCGGAAAGAATAATCTTAATTAGCCCAAGTATCACAGTACCGAGGTTTAACCCAACACACGAAAATCTAAAATTGCGACGACAGAACTTGTTAGGGAGATGTATGTATTAACGAGCTTTTAAATCCCAAAAATAGCCTAGGATATTTTAACGACTTCAGTAAGAGTGGGTCCCAATTAGACTTACTTATTGGCGACCTTGAAATATAGCAACTTAAGCCGCAGCTGGATTAAAAATTACAGTAATACGACGTGGAGGCGTCAACTATTTTATGTATATCGACAGTAAAATGCATTTCGTGGAAATCACTCCAAATGGAATAGAGTTGGGAAATTATTTATATCTCTTAATGCGTTGCTTGCGGTTATAACATCCTTAAACTGTCTAAAGGTAAATTAATACGAGTTATATAGGAATAATATTGTTTATATATATCGTAAATGTTACTTCTCGGCCACAGAAAGATTTGTGATTATTTATATATATATATACAACTATTTTATAATTATTACGCTTCCTTTCGTAGAGTATTATAGTGTATTTAGCTTAAGAAGAAACATTCAGTATAGCAGCTCGTTTAAAAGAAATATTTTTTTAAATCCCTGAGTTGGAACGTTTTTGAAACTATTTTTAATACTGGAATAGATGTGTTTCGACGTTTTCTAGATGATGTGAAAATAAATGTGGATTAAGTGGCAATTTCATAATTTTTTATTAATCAATTGCCCACCCAAATCAATTAGCCAAATACGGTAGCACAGTATAACAACGTATAACGAGGACGAAACACAAGCCAATCCGTCTGCTAGGTGGAAAATGGAAATCCAACTATCCAGGATTCGAACCCACGACCTCCGAATTGGTAGACGAGCACGTTACGTTAGATTAATTATTTTCAATGTCTATGGGAGTAAAATCTTTAATATGTAATGTTCGCGACGTCATATCACCAACCAATATCCTCAAATATTCATTTTCCTGGCGTAAAACCTTAACACAATTGCCATATTTCAAAAGAGTTGTATATCTCTAGGTTTGTCGGAACAAATTCCCCAAATATAATAGGAATTCCATCAGATTGTTCAAGTTCTTGTAAAAAAAATTAGTAGAGCACTTAAAGTTTGCAACGAGTGATACATTGTGATTATTAATTAAATAATTTTTACAAATTTGTATAATTTTTACGCTGAGCACGAGGACAAGGATACTAGAATGGGCAAAGAAATTCTTACCTTTCTCTCTTCCTTTTTGTTTTCTGAAACCCATATACTGACCACGTAGTTTATTAGGTAACAAATTTCACACTTGCTTTTCTTGATCGGCATTGGTTGCCATGGCAACCATATAATTTGTTCCGGTAAACAGGTTTCCGGTTTCAATTTATTTTGTTGGAATTATCTTACTATAATATTGTTATAGTGAGCTCAAAGCTTAGCTCCAAAGGTTATCAAGTACTGGAATGCGATAACTCACAAGTTGCAACAGTTAATTAAATTAGTCAACTAACAATATTCTTTAGTCAACCATTAAGAATTTGACTCTCGGAGCAAGAATTAAGATTTTTAATCCAGATTTTACTAAGTTCGGTGGCTCAACTATGGGAAAATTCTAATGTTTATGTTCTGCTGCAAAAGAGTGAAAAAATGCTTAATTTGTAAATAAAATACAATGATGAAAGCCAGTGATGACAATCTCTATCGAAATTTTAAAAATAAATATTTTGAAGATCCACGAATTTTCCAGACCAGTTATTATAGAAAGAAAACAAATTTAAAGTTTACCTAGAGGATATTAAATTATTCGGAGAAAGTAATTTCACATTTGGAAACAGAGAAATCTAATGTAAATGATGAGCCACCCTAGAATGAACGAGAAGTATTTATTTTGGCATTAAAACATGGATAATCAAACAACGTTATCAAAAGATATCACAGAAGTAACTTGTACCAAAAAGGAAAACGTAAATAACTGGCAAATCCGTTAATTCAATATCTTCACCAAAACAGGAATTGAGGGAAAATGAGAGAATACGGTCGAGGATGTGGTACATTTTGAATAAAAATGCAAATAATTATGAATGCACAGAAAATCTTTTAATATAAACTTAAAAATTCGTACAACAGTATGAAAAATTATAGACTATACACATGTATATATTATTATTATTATTTTTAATAATATATGTAATATAAGGGGATGGAAAATATTTTCCGTTCTCTCACTCTCATTACTTGCGGTGAAAGCACTCAATTAAAAAAGTGCACGTTATCCTTCTTCTTCCACAGGCGTCGAATATTTCGCCTTGCTATACATTAATACAAGAAACAACAAAATGGTCTCATACAACTGGTCGGAGGATTTAGAACACAAGTAAAACTACACTTTTGCTCTCTTATTTCAGTAAAAAAACCTAAAAACTACCAATCGAAACATTCATCGCATACTTGCAGCACGTTGGCCAATTTGCCCACAAGGAAAAAAAGAGGCAAAGCAAAACACTATGTGGGATGTTTTCTATGAATTGGTATATGGCTCTGCCTTAGGACGGACGCCATGCACAATTAAATCAAACGAGAAAGCAAGGTGTCAAGAGAAGGAGAAGACGATATCAGTAAAATGATACATGAAATTATGTGGTAAACCTTAAAAAAATAATAGTATGCCGACCATCTCAACGGCAGGAATGGCCCGATTCACATAAAATGCGATGTTGCTGGCTGTTGTTCCGAAGAGATGATAGTTATCACCACGGCAAAAAATATGACTTTTCTTTCTCCTTTCTCTTTGCGTTAATGACAATTGAATGTTTCTGTAGGGCGCATGGAAATTCTCACAGACTAGAATTAAACTAAAAGAGATAACAACTAAAATGTTGGCTTCAAAACCTTTTCCTTTTCGTATCACACGCAAATGGAATTGAATGAATCTCCAAATATTTTTAAACGAAAGTGCAACTCGACGAAAAATTGATTTTAAACAATAATATGAAACCGCACACCAGTGTGCAACGTGTGAGCTAAGAAAAAAAAATAATTAAAAAAAACCTGAGAACCAGTTCTTAATGCTCATCAGAAAGAAGAATTTGAAGGAAATGCATGCCGTCATGAAGTGAGTCATAACAAAAAAATCAGAGCCGAATCAACTTTTAACAAAGGTTTTATGATATGAACAGTAAAGACAGGAACAACAACATGTGGAGGCTGTAACTTAATCAGAGTAAAAAAATTGAACCATTGAACGGTAACGTAACGCACTCATTTTATTTTATAAAAATCAGAAGGCGACCGAACAAAAACATGCGGCGCAGTTGAATCAATTCACTTGTGGAAGAATAACCTTTGAAACGAAACCAACATATAGGTTGGCGTTAACCTTCATAGTAAATTTTATTGGTCGACAATGATCCAGCATTTTTTTTGGAAAACCTCCAGAGCAATAATCGAATAAAATCGTGGCAATCAATTTCCCATAAACATGTCATTTAACAATTCATAAAAATCACAGATTCTTTTTTTTAAATTCATTAACCTGAACGGCCTCTTTTGAATTGCAGGGCTTTCATAGTTGCACACTCTTCTTGTTTACAGAACCTTCGTAAAAAGGCAAAGAGACGAACGGGTTATGGATCACAAAGGAGTTGCTGGTAAGGCGGCAATACCTATTCTCAAAGCAATTGCTGTGTTTGAATCATTCAGACGGAAGAAGATCTGATTTAAACCCAATGGCATTACAGAGTAAAACCTTCCCGAATTTTTTTCCATTCACATGCAACACTGTGTCACTACATTTTGTAACCATGACTGAATGAATGACGGTTCTTCGACCGGTCAATTTAGCATCCAATAAAAATAATTTTTTTTATATCCTTTCACTTAATCTACCGCGAGAAACGAAAAATTGAGACCAACTCGACTCTATTGTCTCTAACACCATGGTTAAATCCTTATTCCCTTTTTTTAATGCTTACAATCGAAAATATAACATGAGTTGTCAAGAGTTTCGACTGAAAGATTGGGCCATCAAACACCTTCCAGTCTATTGACGTCGTATTTGGAATGGAAAAACAACTCAATTGGTGAAAGTTGAACTGCAAGTAAAAAAATATATGTATATATTACGAGTGTATATAGGACATTTTTGGATCTAAACCTTCGGGCAATAAAACACCAAGGGAAGTGATTAAAAAAAATAGTGCGAGAGCTCCGTTAGCGCCACATATCCGTTCTTCGGAGTCGGAGACGTCAGTGAAGTGCCAATTAAAAAAGAGTCATGCGAACAACAAGTTAAAGAGGCGCTAACTATTATTAATAATGCATAAAAGTTGATTTTTTTACTTTAATTTCCAAATAGCTGAAAAAACAATGCTTTTGCGCTCACTTATGCATTAGTATTTAACCTGCCCACTTTTCACAGAAACATCATGTATGTATGTGGATACGTACTTGTAATAAGTTATCCAAGCTACTACAAAATCATGAAAAAATATGTTTAATTATATATTTATATATTTATTTTTTTGTTTGGGAAAGGTATTAAATGGAATTGGGATCATTTTTTTATTTTTTTAAATATATAATAATCTGTGTATAAGATATTGTGTATTTTCTGCTTCATTAAACGCTTCTCTATACAACATAACATTAACGACACGACGATTATGTAGTTGTCCGTTGATTGCACACGGCTCTATATAAAGAAACGCCTTCAAGTTACGAACGAACATATACTTTCAACAAATTACACGATTTTAAATGTATTAAGAGCAATGTTAAATATTACTTCCAATTTGTTTAAAATCTGACTTTCTTTAATATCAACTCCTACGCAGGTAAAAACTCTTTGGAAAAAAATCTGATGATTCACAATCAATACCAGTTCTGGTTTCTCTTCGTTCGCAACAAATATCCACGTATTACAGCACTTTGCATCCTCTCATTTTATTTAAAAAAAAGGACATAATACTTTTTTATGTACAGTTTTAAGATGAATGTTTTTTTTTTTGGAGAGGAGGGGTAGATAACTTTCTCTAGGGGTAATTGTCAAAATCTTACAGGTCGTAAAAGATAGCCACCACTACATTTTTCATGGCAAG
>WURS02000004.1:2069956-2087639 GCA_011762765.2 Rhinocypha anisoptera | reverse complement strand
TGAACCTGCAACACCACCTCCGAGGTCACCATTGATGGATGGGGGTTGTAGCCCTTTGCGCAATCCTCACCTTCTTTCTCCTGATTCACCTGGACATCATGGCCTCCGTGTGCCCAGTCCAATAATTACAAGACGCACCAGATCCCTGTCCACGTAAGTTCTTTTTTTCAAGGGACCACTTGTTCTACGTAAAAGCAAAGAATAGATGAATTGGTGGAAATTTAATGTTATTTGCCTTTTCTTTTAATTGTGTGAAATAATACCTAAAAATACAATTCGTAATTGTACTGTACTTCCAAATTTAGGGGTGACACATTTTCCAAAATATTCATGAAATTGTAATTCTTGAAACTAGCCCTATTCTGATTAGCATATCTAAAAATAACTATAATTGTTTCAAAAATTTTAAGTCTGTATTCAATGTGTTTTTGCAGTCCAATGATGATAATCTTTTCACTAATGAAAATAAAACAGCTAAATCAAATGGTGCCTCACACATAAATGAATTTTTATTGTCTGTTGGGATTACTGTCGAGATTCAGAGGCAATAGGATAACATTGGTAACAATCAAGACATGTCTTTGAGACTAGTTTTATCTTCACAATATGACTATTCTTCATATATACAACAGATGCCTAACCATTTGCTCTTCATAAATTCCTTCATTAGATACTTGATAGTGTTAACTTGACAGCTTTGTACTTCATAGAAATTTGGAGAAGCAGTGTAAAATGATGTTTTTACTATATTAATATTGTCACCACCTTATCAAAATGAAGATTGGTTCGTAATAGCTTTCCAAAACTATCCTGTTGCCAGCCAATCTCTTAATAACTTTTTAGATCATAACTCTAATGTTCTCCGTGATTGTGCCACCCTAGGCATACCTAACAGAACACCTTAAGGAAGCACACTCAACACAATTTACACATAGGGTAGAGAGAAAACATATTTCAGCTGCAAGGTGACCCTCTTTAGTCCACTGAAGGTAAATTATCACATCATTAAATACTTTTTTAGACTTCAAATCATTTTTTAATATTGGCTACCTGAAAGAATTAGTAAATTTCAAAAGTTCAAATCAAAACTAACTAAACTTATTGTTTACATTAAATTTTCAACTGTTGTCATTTTCTACAGAGAAACAATGCTAGAGTCCTCGTGTGCCTCACTGGCTCCATTCATGTTTACTGTCATGGATGAGTCTTCATTGTAACATTTATTGAATTGAAAAGAGAATGAATCACTGTCTGCCATCAGTGATATTGACCCTTCCACTATGTCTTGGGTGTACTGCAAACAAATTGTATTATTGTCATAGAGAAGAACTATTTTTCCACCATTGGTTATCCATTCTTCATTCCTCTTTGTTACTTCCTTTGTACCCTCATTTTTAGAGTTTCACAATATTTTGGGAAGAAGAGAAAAAAATTAACACTTAAATTTGACATTTCTAAGGGTTTCAGAGAATCATTATTATTACCCATTCTTTTGTTGTTTTATTTTCTCAAGTGGTCTCAAGCCAACTGTATTCCAACCATATGTAATAGTTGTTCATCTATGAGTGTAATAATCTAATTGTAATCATTCAACCCGTGCAGGTGTGAAAGAGCCCTTCAGAGTCCAGAGGAGATGGGTACAGTTAAAGCCTTTAGTCGCTCCAAAGGGCATGGATTTGTCACACGTGATGTCAACAATGAGGACATATTCGTTCACATTTCAGAGTAAGTGCCTTTTGGTTTTACCAGTTACTTGGGTTTACTTCATTCCTTTTGAAAATATTGTGAAAAGCAACTTTTTGGTTTGAGAGTGCAACATGCACAATAAATACCCTCTTACAAGTGGTGAATATAGCCTTAGTGAAAGCATGCGTAAGGGTATTACAGCAGCAGATGATGCCCCTGCACACTAAAATGAATCAGCAGGGAAGGGGAAAGAAGGTAAAAAGGTAAAGAAGTAAAATCATCAGGCTTATGTAACAAATAATGCATTGCACTAGTGAAAATTATTTCAATAGATGGTTTCCAACCATTGATTATCTAGTTGACATTTCGTCCGTTATCAATGCATGGAAATCCTATTTGGTATAAAAGGCTGAATTAATATTGTTTCAATAGTAGTTAAACTGAAGTGTTGACATTTGCTTTTGGTAACTAATAATTCAGTTTTTAGGAACTTACACCATATTATAGACTTACTCCTTCATACTCTTCCAATTTTCCACAATGTATGTACATGTGTCTTTAAGGATTAATATAACAATATGTTCAATAATGTCATCACTTTATTCAAATAGCCTGGCTTTGGGTTTTGGATAGAAAATAATAGTTGAAACTTTTATGGCATTTCTTTGTGCTGTTTTCAACTGCCGCACTAAAAATCATCTCCATGAAGTATATCATTTCATTAAAAGACTGTAACTGTGTTATGAGAGCTCTAAAAATTATCTTCTGTTAACCACGGGAAATTAACAGAAATGTTCAGCACTTTCCTCTTATCAAGACTTCTATCAAAAGTGTTGTGACTTAATTTCTCTTTTCCCCCTAATCTGATACCATTGCCGTGATTGCTCCTCTGTTCTAAGTTCTTCATATGGGTTATGTTGATATCCATTGGTCTTCCTCACCAGTCTTCTGCTTCCTTTTTGTTTCTTCTCTTATTTTTCCTTTATGTTTATCAAGCTGTTTAAAATTTATATGTACATTCTTGTAACAACAACAAACTCATTTTGTTTCTGGTAGGTAGGTATTCACTCCTCAGTTTAAGAGTAATTAAAGTGTTTATGTTGCAAGAAAGTAAGTAAAATCTTGTTAAACACGGATCAATCTAATGGATTCTGGGTTTTCGGGTTGCTCCCATGTCGTTTGGTCTTGATGGACAACAGTTTCATCGGTGTCCAGTGAAAACCCAGAATCCATATGACAATGACCGTGGAAACCTTCAAAGCAACCTCAATGAGCAATGTACTTTACATCCTGAGGATAATTTTAAATTATTAAATTTCTAGTAATGGGTGGAGACATACCAAATACCCAAACAGAATATGTGTTTCATAATCTGTTAGGATCTCTTCACCATCTACTTTTATTATGTTACATTATCACCATTTTGAATAGCTCTCTTTGTAAACTTTTTGTAGATATCTTTTTGTGTAACATATTTATTATAAGATGACTTTTATATAGTTTTTGTTTCTGTTCTGGCATATAAAAGTTACATATATTTTTTCCACCATGCCGATATATGTATTGTATGTTGTTGCGATGCCAAGTACTGCCATCAGAAATTTTTATTGTGGAATCCTTCTACCTATATGTATTATATATCATTTTCAGTCATCACTCCCGGGAACCTCGCTATATTCATCCAGTAAGTGATTACATGAATTGCTTTCAACTAAAGCTATTCCCAAGACCATATTGTTTTATTTCTTAGAATCGTAAATGCATAATAGACCAATGAAGGCATTGACTATTTTAGGTAAAGCATATATTTATTTTGGCCTCCAATTGTTTTCCATGTTATGGTCTCTCTGAACTCTTGTGTGTGGTGCAATATTGATATATCAAAAAGAAATGTGAAGTACTAGCAGTTTCTCTGTGACCTGACTCTTATCTCAAGAACTTTGTCACCTGTGATTTAATAGTACTTCACCTGTAGAATCCAGACTCCAAACTCTAGACAAAAGCCAATTAATTCTTACAATTAATCATGGAGAGTTGTTTGGTACTTATTTATCATCTATCACCAGGTTAGAGGAAAAAGACCATAGCTTGCACGAGCTCGTAAGATCACAGTAGCTTGGGAGAGTGCTGGAGAAGCACATAACTTGGGCAAGGCTCTCTGATGCCCGCATTCTAGCCTGATAACCTCTGCCGCACACACTGTACCTCTCTCTTATTAAGTCAGCCTACCTTTTCTGTAATATGAATTAACTTTTATTTTGGTATTTGGTAAGAGTAAGCTATACGATACAATACATTATATTCAATATTTTTTCTAAAAAAGTATTATTGTGTACATTGGAATATACTTTCTATAATATACATATGGAAACAGTAATAAAAAAAAGAGCGAAGAGTTTCATCTAAATAAATACCCTTTCGAGAAAGTGATACTTTATGGCAATAATCTGGAATGGCATTGAACTTCAGTCAACCTACACATGCCTTTTTATTGCATTTATCAATAGAATTTTCATTAATAAATGCAGTTTACTATATTTTAAAGTGAAATATTCATTATATTTAGTCAAAATTTAATGTTTAAAGTTTGATACATATATTTTCAGCATTCGTAAAATGATTATTTTTGCCTACGTATACATTCTAGAATACAAACCGTCTACAGTATGTTACAATGTACACAATAATACTTTTTTGGGAAAAATATTGTATCATATAGTTTACCCTTACCCAAGTACATTACCAAAAATCAAAATAAAAGTTAATTCGTATTACAGAAAAGGTAAGCTGACTCAATAAGTGCTAGCAGTGCAACACGAGGTACAGTGTACACGGCTGAGGTTCTCATTCTAGAACATGGATGTCAGAGAACCGTGCCCAAGTTAGGTGCTTTAACCTTCTTCCCTTTAGGTACGTGCTTCTCCAGAGCTCTCTGGAGCTACTGTTCTCTTTTGAGCTAGCGACAGCTAGTCTTTTTCCTCTAACCCAGCGATATACCTTATTCTCCACTGGCTGGCTGAGTTAGCCTGGTGAGTAGCATGCTTGCTGACTAACCTGGGTTTGAGTCCTGTCCAGGGCATGGATATTGTATTTGTCCAAAAGGGTATTTCCTATGATATGAAGAGGTGTGAAATGACGATAGCTGTTGAAGCACCCTATAAACAAAAATACTATGTATCTACTACTTAATCTCTGCCCATTCCTTGTGATGTGTCTTGTCGTTCAACAAGGTGCCACAAGATTGGACAATGGATTCCTCATAGTGGAAAGAGATAATGCTTAGTGCATACTTAGTACTGGATATGAATGATAAAGTCAGTGAAGAGAATGAGAAATTATTGATAAAAAATGTTGGCTTGGAGAAATTTAAAAGCATAAATCATATTTTATTTTTAGCCTCATATTTACTGCTCAAGGATTCCTAATTTTTGGAGTCACTAGATTTACCAACATAAATGTGAGCAAAAAAAGTGTAGCTTTGTTAATTAGAATTGAAGTTTATAACCCAAAGGTAGATAGGAGAAGGTAGAGTTCACATTAACCCTTTCATGCTTAATGACCGATGTATTGGGTACTCAGAATTATCCCCCCCAGTATGGACGACCTTTTTTGGGTAATTTTTGCTTTATTTTGTCCTCACACACATATGCAGGGACTGTATACCATTTTGGGGCTCTGGTGCAAAAGGGTTTAGTTTAGTTTCTTGGAATGTTCGGTACTGCTAAATCCACACTCATGAATTTAGTTATTGCTATTAAGTTGTATCACTTTATTTTGAACTTCTATTCCTATCTTTGACTCTCGCCAGTAGCTGAAAACTATCCATTCTCCCACTAACTTTATTTTAAGTACTGAATTTTTTTTTGAGTTGATATTCCTAGAAGTACAAATTAAGTATTTATATAATAGTTTTTATTTTTATTATTTATATAATATTTATATAAGTTTTCTTTGTAACAGGGTAGAAATTTTATGATGACATAATTTTTTAAATTATTTACTATTATTTTTTAACAGCATTGAAGGAGAATTGGTGCCAAAAGTTGGGGACAGAGTTAAGTTTCGCTTATGCCCTATTCCTCCGAAGGAGGAGAAATGCCAGGCTGTTCATGTGACACTTCTTGAAATAACACCTGAAGTTCATTTGCGATGGGACAGCCCACCTGATCAAAACAACAAGGAGTAATGGAGAAGTAATAGAATGAGGTAGGTTCCCTATAATATTAAAAAATCTTAAGTCCTTTAAAAGGTGAACTTTACATTATGAACCTTACTTTGCTTCTGTGATCTTAAGTTTTGAAAGCTTGATTGCTTCCTGTTGTTCATTTTTCAGCAATTGGCTATGCCTTAAACAAAAACACACCTATCTTTCTTAAACCAGTAACCTCTTAAGAATGTAGTTTTAGGATATCATATATCCCAAAGAAAAAAGTAGATTATCATTAAAAAATATATTCTTCTGATGCAATATTGAATGATACTAAATTAAAATATGTAAGTCATTATTTAAAGTTGGTTCAATTTTGTGAAAGGTTGAGCATTCACCTGTAATACCAGATTTGCCTTGAAACACTAAAACATATTTGCTTTCAAATGTTTATTTTCACAGAAGAGAGCATTGTATTCCTTGGAGCGGCCATTTTTTGAGCATGGGATGGAGTCAGTGATTGACTTGTAACTAGAAGAAATAATCAGTGCCCATTGGAAGTTGAATAATCAACCTATCTCCAACAACACCAGTTTTTGCATTTATGAAGATACCTTTAGTTATGGAAGCAAGTGTTTGAAATAATATAATTTTTATCTATGTATCCATTTTTGCAGCTGTTGCTTTTCATTCCCATCTTGCCTAGACTGTTATCTAAGAGAAGCTGAATGTTTGTAGATGTGAAAATTTTTACAACACTGGAAGTGAACTTCAATACAGTCGCCATGAAAAGTGACCTGTGTTTTAATTTGTCTCTATCCTTATGATTATAAAAACACCCTAGGAATGGTTAGGTGGGAACTTAAAAATATGAGCCTCACCCAGTATGGTATTTATAATTTGTCTTTTTATTTCAGTTGCAAGGGATCAAAAGAGGGTCTCCCAAAACACTAGTATAGAGAATCAGAATGGCGGTAGATGGAAACTATCACAGTAGCATGATAGAAATGTTTGTTATGTTTTAACATTAAATTTTTTTGTATATAGATAGTACACTATGAATTTTTTGTCTGCATATTGTTGTATTAATTGTAATTTGATTTTGAAGTATGGAAATGTGACAAAAATTTTATATCAGGCATCGATAGGCTATAGATATCTTGTTGTGGCATCACATCTGGTGAATTATAAAAAATTGTCCATTAGTCCCCATCAAATCCTATCTGCATTATTCTGTATGCTGAATTAGAGCTATTCACTGCCACTTTGGAACACAGGATGCAATACTATGTTCCTTCATTACTGAATTATGGGGCCTGGTACAAAACTTGAAAAAAAAAACATTATTGAGTGTGGCTGTTGCTAGTATTCAACTGGAGTGCAGTTCAGGAGTACCTACATATGTATATGCCGTCTGCTTAATAGTTCAGAGTTGATCTTATTCTGAAATTCATTCAGTACCTGCAGTTTACAGTGAAGTGAGGTACCGTGCAAGAAAGTGATTTGAAATTTCATTTCTAGAGCCATGGGGTTCAGGAGGTCTTGTGTCTTCATAATCTAGCATCCTAGCAAAGTTTGGAGTTTTAAGAAAATGGTATGTGCATAGGAGAGCAACAACTGTAATAAAAACACAATACAAATGGTAGTCCAGTGTATGTGCAGCAAATCAATGTTTGTCAACTTCCAACAGCAGAGGCGGCAAGCACATTAAAGAATATACACAAGAAAACTTCTGCACTACTACATTGCTAAGTGTGGAATGCAGCATGTAGCTATTTCATAATTAGCATGATTTTATGTGGCCATCGAATTTGGAAAATATTTGGATAGCCAGTAATTTTTTTGTAAAGTTGAGAGTATGGACATTTTAACTTTGTGTTCTATTGGGACAATGATCGGTGTATATGTAGATTATAGTATGTACTTCATGTGTTGAAAATGTTAATTGCTTTCTATTAATAACCATGTATCTAGAATTAAAGAATAATCCCTAACAAAGAAAACTACTCTAAAATAAAATAATCAATGATTAAATATAATGATACTCATTCAAAAAGAAACCATTGACTATATTTTCATACACTCATTGTAAAAATAGTATCCATGAACACTAAGAAAGTTAATATTACTAAAGTTGGTGGTTGGGCTTGTATTCATAGTCAGGTCCTTCAAAATTCATTTGATAAATATGGTGAAGTGTACCTGCAAATAATTAAAACTTTTCGAACTAATTTTTCAACTTTAATACATGGATTTATTTGTCATTGTTGGCTTTATTTTATTGCAGTTTCATTTCTAAAAGATGAAATCTACAACAGAAATTCATTCTACTATGACAGCCTTCTAATCTAAGGAAGTAACTCTAAAATTTACAATCAATAGGAATGAGAAATTCTACCATTTCAGAATCACCTCTGCCTACCTATGAAAACTTATAATCCTGGCGGCATATATTAACCCAAGCTCTGCTTCTCTTACTATATCTGTCACGAAATTGCAGATACGTGAGGCTTACGCCGGCAGATTTTGGTGTGGGAGCTAGAGAGATTTTACGATACATGAGCCATCTCCCCCAAACCTAATTAACCCCAAGGTCGTCAACCTCCCCTTCTCCAGGACAGGGTGCAAATTAACCTCTAATCACCTTTTCACATTCCACGACGTGCTTGCGCAAGTTTGGATTGAGAAAGATTTTTCCAAATGAATTTTAAGAGGCAAATTAGGGACCAACTTTCCTTTTCTCGTGAGTTCAATTTCTGAGAGTAACTAATTCCAACCACAAGTTTCAGTTCCTTGATGACTAGGATTTTAAAAAATTATGCGTGAAACTAAAATTACTCCTGCTCAAAAGCTCGGCGCAATTAAAATTCACATTCTCTCACTCTGGTCCTTCCTTCTGCTTCGCTTTTCTTCGCAGAAGGCTCTCCCTCCCGGCTAAGAGCTAAGGAAGTCTTCTAATCCCCTTTACGGATGTCTGCCTTGCTTCCATACCCGAGGTGAATTATGCCATAGTTATCTTAGGTCTCCGGGAATTTTAAAATATATTCCATTTCCTTATCCCACGGTTTTGGGTTTATTTAGAATAAATACAAGAGAAAAAGGAATAAATTCATGGAATTCATTGTGCATTTGATTTGGGTCAGTTTGACTACTCCTTTCAGTAATGTTATTGACAAATGAATCTTTCATCTTCTGACATCTAAGTGCCCAATAAAAGACTTTTTTAATCGTTTTTATGGGTCTTGACAGCCCTATTAATCGGACTTCTTGTCACGTTATTTCCGCACGCCGGAGACCGAACGAATTTTCATTGAGGGTTGGAAATGAGCAGAAGAAAGTGAATTGGTGTGATTCAACTCGTAGCGAGATAGACTATAATATATAGCTTTCAACTCTTTTGTGTCACTTTATCTTATCCAAAATACAATATGGCCAAATCGACGAAAATTTTGACGAAACAAAGATTCGATTTGCTGATCTATGCAGAAGGCACCACCATACACATTCCTTAAGATCTTTTCCAAATTTGAAAAAAAATCTTAAGAACGTGTGTGGGTATGCTACAAAATATTCGTATTGTATGAAATTAGTGAAGATGGTTAGGGGCAGACCAGGTGGAGATTCAAAAATGTCATTATCATTTGATGTAAATGAAAAAGTTTGAAATGAACTTGTGATTGTCGTGAGCCCTGTAGTACATTATTCTGTGAGCTTCACTGGACCCTTTTCTGAATATCGTTTAATTCCTTGGAATAATAGTTACCATACATTATAATTCACAGATTTTATTTTCTGGAATACGTGATTCCACTAAATTTTGGCGTCATATTAAATGTACAAACAGAAATAAATTACAATATATGTGCATCCATGAACTGTACGTAACGTCAACATTAAAATGAATCAAAATACTTAGGCAATGCAGGCAGGTAGAAACACTCCTTGGAGATGAAGCATTGTGCGTGGTATGCCGCACACCTTTTAGCGCGGTATCACTTGAGATCGGTCTTGGACGTGTGAAATAATGCTACAAACTAAAAGTGCACAAAATGTTATAGGGTGCTGAAATGAAATAACACAGTCACAAAAGACTAGACGCTTGGACATATCTACATATCATATAAAAATACTAAAAGCCATTCATAGACACCACCCTTTTATAAACTTTTAAATATACCAAAATACTTTTCTCCGATTGGATGGAGAAATAACATGAGGAATGTCCTCTTTCATATTTGGTAAAAATATAATACTAAAAGTATAAATAATGTATTCACTTTACGTAATTGTTCAATCACTGTCTTTGGAAGTCAAGTGGGCGATCATGATCCGATTTAAACGGGCGAAGCACTAGGAACATTTCCAAGCACAAATGGCCATATTTCCACCAAAAAACATATATATTAGATGTCTGCATTCATATGAGATTTCGAACCCATATCCCTCGCCAACAACAACATGCCAAGACGGTCCAAATTTACGATCCATTGCCTCCTTTATCATTCGAGCAGCGTTCTGAAAACCATAATTGCATATATATTTTTTACGAATATATAACATGAAACACTTATGTGCATTCATTGCTAACCTCGTTATTGGATGAATGTTTTTCACATGCTGTTACACACAACTCCATCGCTTCAGTCTTCATTTCATCGACCATATCACAATGCTGAAATTGAAATTTTCATGAATTCTACTCGTACCCTAATATTCAAGTCTGCCTGCTTTACAAAACGTCTTTCGATATGTCATCGATGAAAGGGAGAGTGATCACATGATTCGTACGAGAAGTAGGTCAAACAATGAAACTAGTTGAAAACAAATACCTAATCTAGTATCGTCAAAATATTCGCACATTGTTTTACTCACTCGGACGAGAGGATATGTATGAACCACCTTCTTTCCCTCTGAATCCTCTTTCTTAGGTTCCGCTGCTTCCGTCATACCGTCCAAAAGGGAAAGTTAGCATGCGTCGCGTCGTTAGTTACGAAGTTTGTTTACATGGTTACGAGCACGTAATTTGTTTTAGTTCATCGTTCAACCACGAGAGGCCACCGGCGCACAGGATTGGTTTTTTGAACCGACACCTAATAAAACCCAAATTAATCGAGAAAATGTATATATATTTTCCCTAATTTTTTTTGTACTTCACAATTTTGCTTTAATAATCTCTCTCCATGATTGATCTCCATATCTTCCCTTTCTTACATTACACTGTATTCACAATCTCAGGAACCTTTCTAATCAACTTGAACCATTGTCTCCAACTTTCTAGCTTTTTCCTCTTAAACAAGAGGTAATTTTATTAATAAAAATTATATACACATTTTTCCATGTCCATGGGCAGATATCTTTTTTGGCTTTTGTATTTCACAAGGGTATTTTTCTCTCAGGTTTATGAAGGACGGTGACAGGCAAGACTTATTCACACTGTTGACACAAATTGTACGGTAACAAATGAAAACATAACAAGGGATAAATGGATACAAAATAATTTAAATACAATGTAAAGCCTGGGGTCTTGGGGCAGAGATGTGTTAAAATTAACATTTTCAAAAAGAGCTCAGCTTGCTTTTGAGTAAATTTTAGCACAGAAATGTGGCAGAAACATTAATTCAAGATTGCAAAATATTATTAAAGTAGTTACAATTTTAGATAGTAAAATCCTTTAAAAACTTACAATAATTTTGACATTATTACAGTCCTTAAACATGGGAAAGAAAACTGTAAACAAAACACTGTACCATAAGTAAACCATTATTTAGCTATTAATAGGTACCGTACTTTTAAGGCCCAATTTAATACACTGTCTGCCACATAGGTTTTACTAAAAATTTTAGATTTCCAACAATAACTTTTTTGAGCACCTACACCAGGCTTACAACATCTGCTGGCCTTGGGTATTTCCACAAAAACTTTCAGCCCCACCATCATCATCCCAGCATGGCCTTGTGGGTAACGTACCTCCAAAGTGACCAACATCATCCCAACATGGCCTTGTGGGTAACGAACCTCCAAAGTGGACAAAAAAATTTAAAGTCCACATAAAAGTTTGTCTCAAATGCTCTTACATATAAGGGCAAAGACATGAGATACTGAGACAACACTTTTTAAGAGGTAAGCTAGGAGGTCAAAGTCACCCAGAACCACCAGTGGCAATCCTAAAAAAAAATGCTGCAAAAGCAATGACCTCTTCCAACCCACAAGGACACTTCCTTCACAGCCATCATCTGCATCGATAGAGAGAGAGAGAACCTTGGTCGCTTAAATGCGATAGGAATTGAACTCCAAGCACTGCCTTTATTACTCCACCCTTTGCTCACAGCATTAAAAAACACCTCCTCAAAAGCACAGGACTCTTGGAACGACGTGGACTAGTATTCTCCAGTTGCCAAAATGCCACACGCCGGTTGGCTTCAATGCTTCAGTTGAGTTCCCTATCTTCTAAGTACTTGTACTCAAATGTAAAGCCCTCCTTTTTCCTCTGTCCCCACATCTCATAATCAAAGTAGATATATGTGCCCTAAAAAAGGGAAACAAAATATATATAAAACACAACAATCCACTTCTGTCAGTTTAAAAATAAAATCACTAATGCTTGGACTATAAAATATTCCAAGAATTTGCACTATCGCACCTCTCTTACTTGCTAAATATTTTTGCAGAACTTGGAATCCCCACAGTGTTCAAGTAGCATATTCATATATTTTTACATGAATATTTTTGTGAAAATTGAGCAATAATGTATGTGTATGCAGAAAGGAGTCAGCTATAGCAAATGGTAACTACACTATCAAGCATTCTGCACTTGAGAATCAGGCAAAAATTAGAACACTAAAGACATATGGACAAGACTGAACTTCTACACCAACAACACTTTTAGAAAATGACAAATATATGTTCTCATAAATGGTTGGGGGTTTAATATTATAAAAAACCTGACGTCTAATTATCAAACAAGAAGACAATAATCATTTTTTTAGGGTTTAAAATCTTGGATAAAAGATAAATCTTGGATTCTTGGTTTGAAGTTATAAATCATTATCAGGGTGCCAATATGCATTGGAAACTATGATCATGTATCCTATATACTTCAATTGTGATTCACTAGACAACAAAATGAAAAATGGTCATTCTGATGGAAAAAAGATCCTTGGATATAGAGAAATCTAAGTTCAAATAATATCGGAGAAATGAGAAAAATCCAGTTTCTTTTCTGAGAAATTTGGGGTTGAAGCAGCAATAAGTATACATGGTAATCACATTACTACGACTTCAAATCTTTAGTCGCATTACTCCTGTTGGAGTATATATGAGCATAGCCATAGCAGTCGCGCAGTTCAAGTCACTTAACTCAAAGGATGTTTGCACTTATTTATGGAAAAAATTACATCTTTTGAACCATATTGTCATTGATGAAATGCCAATTACCAGTAGAGCATTTGCCAGCTAATGTCCTGTTTGTGAGATTATACATGACCATATGAAGAGCGACACACTCCATCAGTACTCACTAAATTCATCTTCTTAGCCCTACTTGTATACTCAAGATTTTACCAATCAGCTCATCACCTACAACTGCCCCAAGCAGAATGGTCAAGCAAGCACAAGAGATAGTGATTGAGTGATCTACAACTCAATAGGAAAGGTTTTGAAGGACACTGCCTTACAATAAATCATTCTTAAACACTACATACATTTGACCTTCAATCACTTAAAATAAAATCATATTATTTCCCTACTTCTACTAATTTAAACTTCAATCATTGGCTTAAATTTTCCATTATATTGCAGTATCCCTTCCCGTGCTATTGATATTTCCTCTTTTAATCTATCACATCTAAAATTCACTCGCATCATCCTCCCTTCCCAATAGCCTCCAATGATGGTTCACTCAAATTCTACTGCAGGAAAACATCAAAGGACCATATGACTGGTCCACATATCTAAGCTGTCAATAGTGGAGCTTAGGGCCAAGGAATCTACACCAGAAAGAACTTAAGTAATTGCCAAGTTTACTTGTTATTTCCAGAAAGACCAAAGTTTGAAATGGAGAGAGGAGTACTTGTTTCAAAGTGTTTTTACTGAATTTTCTATAATAAAACAGAGTTTTCTTCTTCCATTCATTAAAATATGTAAAAGTAAATAGATTTCCTTTTTTTATGCTGAAAAAGTCAGTGTGGTCAAGTATTTGAATTATATGGTCAATCATGTATAACCAAAGAATGGATTTAAGTTGGTAATTTACCACTATTCTTACTTACTCATCGGTAGAGTGATGTTTATTACTAATCCCTACATACTTTATGATCCCTAGATCTATCTACCACAATCACCATAATGACTACCAAGAGCTAATTCAGGACAACATAATAGTCCATCACTTTAAGTAGAAAGCAAGTGGTTTAACTTCATTCCGAGGAAAACCTTTCCACAAATATAATTAAAATAATTCGTTTTACCATATCCCATGATTTTTTATTTTTCACACTTTGCACATAGTGTGTCAGGAGTTCCTAGTTTTGCCTAGCAATATTCCATGTCATAAAACCTGCAAATCTAATGTAACCTTAGTCATTAAAATGGAATTTCCTTAGTCTCATTGGTCCTTCGGTATTCAAGTAAAGGCAAAAATTTTATTAGTACATATAGGCATGTTGAATGGACATGGTTAAATTGGCCTGGTTGTCTGATAATTCCCATGTTCAATTCTATTTATTTTACACATAAAATAAGGTAGACATATTCAGAGCAATAAAAGCAAATGTAATACAACTTTGCAGGAAAAGATATTCAGTGACATAAATATCCTTTTATAAGGATATAATGCCCTTAAAATGTGATAACTAAAGGCCTGCATTGATTTAAGAGTAAGAAAAATCCCAAACCTGTTCATATTCTTCATTGATTAACTTAGGCTCTTCATGCCTTTGGAACCACATCATGTATTTTGTGTGGAAGCGCCATGACTGCTTTTTAAGGGCTTTTGCAGCTAGATATTGCGCCTTTGTACCCTCCATGTAGTAAAACACAAAGAACAATGTTTCAGTGGACAATCGTTGGAAGAATTCCACAGTGTCCGAATGATGAAGAGGACCCTGAAAGGAGGAGTACAAACTAAAATGATTTTTCATTTTAAAAAATTCACAACTGAGAAAATATGGCTGAATTATTTATTTACTTTTTATTAATCCTGTCATTTTACCGACATAATCCCACACATTTTCATATTTCCAATATACTCTTCAAAGAAAAACTACCAGTTTTGTTTCACTGTAGGATCATCAAGCGACTGTGATTGTTATCTTTAAGTTAAGTAATATATAGTTCTCCTTAAGCAAACTGTAAATTGGGTTATCAGAATCTGAGGAAGACCAGGATAATACATCTCCGAAAATAGTATACAGCATAAACTTAACTACAGTTACACCTATGATGACGATTTCACTTAATGTTTCAATTTCGGTCATGGTCACTTCAATTAGGACATAGTTCTTAAAACTCAAAGCCTACTGATTTATTACTTAGGAAATTCATTTCTTCATAAGAATTTATAAATAATATCAGGTTCTTTCTAGATAATATAAAGTTTACCACAAACTCTATAGCTAGACAAATTAATGCCCAGATGGGAAAATGATGAGAGAACTAAATATATCCAGAAATTAAGTTCCCTGTGACAACTAAAAGCACCAGATCTAACTTCAACTTCTCTAAAGCTATAAAAGAAAAGGATATGTATTGCATAAGAAATGGTTTCAAGTTTCACTTGGTGGAATTCTCTCATCATGGAAGGATTTAGAAAAGAACACACTGCAATTCCACGTACAAGAATTATTTTAACATGACCAGGTTTTGCCATATATCTGCATCATCAGGTGATACCCGGTAATGTTAAAATAAACCTTTGTTTTTAAATTGCAGTGTTATTTTTTTAATCATTCCACGATATGTATTGTATAAATGAGAAATTGATAAGACATATTGAGGCATGGAAAACTGTAATGGAGGGGGAGAATAGGAATAGTAGATAGATAGGTGGTAGGAAGTGTGGAGAGTTGAAAAAGGATTTACATTAAGGTAAGGCTAGGTAGTTCTAATCTCGTGTTCATCAAAAATCTATTCAACCTGTAGATTACCATTCATTATTATTTATTGCAACACAAAGTAGAAACACAATATTTAAAACTGGTTTCTACAAATATTTAATCATCTGTCATAGCAGGGAACCATTTTTTTAATACATTCTTCATAGAAAGATGCTGCCTCTCATCCAAATCCTGTAAGGGTTGTTGAGTCACATTTGCAGCGTGTGTAGGGGGAGGCATTGTCATGAATGAAAGCAATGGCACATCTGAGCATGTCTTATCATTTATTCTCAATTGCACGATGCAGTTATCCTGTAGATCTCAGAGCAAGCATTTTGGTTGTTTCCCATGTGGTATGACGTGAACTAACAAAGAGCCATGTCTGTCCCAAAACACTGTGCTCATGATTTTTCAAATGATTACACTCTTTGACATTTGTTTTGCTGGTGATGAATCCCTACATTGATTACAGTCCCTTTCTGACCAGCAGTCCAAAGATAACATATGAAAAAAGCCATCAACATATGATTTGCATCAGAGGCAGCATCTTTTTGTGACGAGTTTACAAAAAACATGGTTACCCACTGTGAAAAATTCCTGAACACAGGTAGAAACTTTGTTGAAACATATTGGGTGAGCCTAATGTTGCAATAATTTTTTCATCAATTCCACAGGAGTTTCCTGTGTGGAATTAACAAATTCCATAAAGTTAAACGTGAGTTTATAGAATTTGACTGACAAAAAGTTTAAAGGATGTTTCCTTCTACATAATTTATTCTACTCTGTGAATGAATTTATCCATCCATAACATTTACTTTCCATAGTTTGTACATTATTTTTTTGACGTGTCCTATATTTGTATTGACAAATAAATATTATTATTATCCTTAGGCAAATAGGGGCACACAGGTGGGACCACATTGATGATGCTACCTGCATCATTAACAGGATGTTAAAAAAATAAATTTTAGGGGTGTAACACCTTAAGAGAAATCATTTCATAGTAATTTTTACCTGAGGGTAATATTGGTGAGTAATACAGGGATTTCTTGGCAGATATGGCCTAAGGCGTTCTGAGTCTGATGGGTGTGGCATGTGGAAGAAGGCAACCTCCAGCATTTGAAATTGACATCGATGTTCTTTTTGGAGGGGAACTGGACCCAGGGGGGCAACCCCGAGCAGGGGAGGTATGTGGGCCTCGAGAGTGGCTGGTGGAGGTAGGGGCTGTTGCTGTTGCTGCCGAGGAGGTAGCACCTGCTGCTGCTGCACAGTTGATGACGGGGATGTGCCCCTCTGGACTCCCGTGGAGACCTTGACAAATCATAAATACAAACATCCAATTAGACACGGTTTGTTGAAGAAGGCATTCTGTTCCATGCTACGAGGAGACATAAATAGCAGGTCATGCATCCGCCCTTTTTCACTCATACGAGGGTTGGAACTTTAATAGTGTCAACACTGCTGTAGAGACGTCGTGAATCGGAACCGAATTATGTTGCTTATACCACATCTTGGTTACATACCTACCTTACCTTACAGCAAATGGACGCTTCCTTCCCACACCACTCGCAAGTGCACTGACGAGAAGAACAAGAGCATCGTTGTTAGCTGGTGGTCAAAACATGCTGTCACGATGTTTTTGAAACAGGAACAATGGAAGTTATTGTCTCAGGCGTAACTTAATGGAATTTGCTCAGCATACTGGAGTAAGAGAAACACTTGGTAATTCCACACAAATTTAATTTTAAAAATACGACCC
>WURS02000004.1:2022165-2040380 GCA_011762765.2 Rhinocypha anisoptera | reverse complement strand
CATTAAAAATAAAATAATTTTGGTTGGTGCAGGTTTGTAAAAGAGATTGTATTTCCTCTATTAGGACTTCGTTAATATGGGTGTCTTGGAGTACGCACTTCAATAACAAACTTCTCCTCATACCCTTCCTTCCCCCCCTCCTCCACTCGGTGGAGGGTATATATATGATGATTCCGTAACTTCAAGGTATTGTACCTGATGATGGCCTAAAGCTGAAACGCATTGTGTAATTAAAAATTTTTATTTTGTGGAACAGTACTACATCTTTGTGTATTAAACATGCCTATTTTCCACTACATTTCGCTTAACACCGTCATTTTTTTTTACCTCATATATAAGTTTAATCTTCCAATGGAAATGTACTTTGATTCATAATTTCAACTGGTTCCATTCAAGATGATGTATATTTTTGGCATTAGAATTGTTAGAATGTGACTTTTATTATGCGATTAAAGAGTAAAAACATCACCAATATTTTGGAACAATAACTTCCAAACATTTTTATTAAAAAAATTTCAGATTGTGATTTTAGACATTCAATTTTGAAAAAAAACTCTATTGCGGCATTCTTCCCTTCAAGTTCCAACAAGTGTTTAGGATAGCATTCTCTTGTAATCAGGGAGAGCCCTTTTCCCTCTGGGTGGGTCGGTGAAGATTCAATTGATCAGTTTAAATATTTCATACAGAAATTTATCCAAATCTGAACTCTGTATATACCACCCTTGATAATTTCAGATTAATATAATATATAATTAATTGATACCAAAAAGTGCGTAAATATTTTAATTTATAACCGAAAATCGAAGGCAACTGAGGGAAATGACGAGGGTGGGACAGAAAAATTTTCCAAAACTCGGTGGATGGAATGAATTTGTTAAACTCAGGAGGGTCGAGAACCTTCCCAAATGGTACTTGAAAGAGAGGCCCCATTCTGAAACAACAAAAAAGTGAATATAAATGGTAGGAAGGAGGCGACCATATGTTCTAATACGTATTTTCCACACTCGCCTGACAAAATGTAGGTATGCTTATTCCGCAGCCAAGTGGCTAGTTCCCAGAGCAGACAATTTTTCTTTATCCCCTTGAGTGACAAAATGTTCAATGCACCTCTGAAAAACAAGCTCCTTCTATACGGAAGTGGCAACATTTTGTTCGCTTGTATTTAGCTTTTCAGAGGTTTAACTGTATATAACACATACGTGAGTGAAAGACCCCTGTCTGAGATATACGCATGGATTTGCAGTTCACTACTCCGAGCAACAATTGTTACCTCTCCCTGGATCTTGAGTGTCATCAAAAGATGACAATAAATTTAATTTTATAAGAAATGAGTTAATGTTTCATAAATTGATGATTAAAATGATTTTTTTCTTTTTCCTACCCAGTATTCTATGTAATTAGAAGTGTGTGCATGCAAATATTTTTTTTAGGAAATCGTATAAATTATTAGTTGTAGTTATGGTTATTAATTATGTATTCAGATTGAAAGTGTGAAAGATAAAGTTTTAAGGGTTTGTGTACCATCTATTTTAGGATTACTGAATTTCCAGTGCTATTCTATGACCCGCACTTAGTTCTTCACATTAATTTGTGATTAACATAACGGATCTTCCTGGACCAGAGGTGATAATGAATAATTCAGGTAACATAATCTGGACACTTATTGAGAACTAAAAAATATTGCTTTACATAAAGACATAAAAATCAGGAATTACCTCAGCATGTAAAGTAGTATCCAAAGAATAGAGAACAACCCCCCTAAATCTTTCTCAGCATAGGCCAAACTGTCCGATCCTCTACAGCTCATCTACTTCTATATACAAGATTCACCATATAATCTTTGGTTGTATTAAAATTGCCAAAACAAAGAAGACAATGATTGTGACATGAAAATGATGTATGTGAAAACATTTGAAATGTTTACAGAATAACTTACGGATAAATGACCTTCATGATGTTCAGGGAAGAATTTGTACAGATATTCAGATGCAATGAGCTGCAGAACAGTGTCCCCCAAAAATTCCAGTCGTTGGTTAGAACCCCTAAGAAAGTGAAAAAGAATTCCGTATTATTTTTTTGCATGGAATTTAAGCACTAATATAACTAGAATTTGTAATGCAATGGTAAAATAGCTATGACATAGTCATAAATTCAATCCATAAATACTGTCAATATTTATTAAACTCAATTGAAACATGTACTTATGAAATCATCTTCAATGTTAGACAAAACTATGAGTTACACCATATGTTTTACCAGCCTGTAACTAGAATAAATTTAAGAGAGGTAAATTGGAAAATGAAAACTTATAACATTAAGTAATATTCCACAGAGTTTTATTCTCAAGGTACAACTAGTTTCAATGCATAGACACTATCATCAGGTACAAATTTCTGTGGAATATTACTTAGTGTCATAAGTTTTCATTTTCCAGTGATCAAGAATTTCCACATAGCTCAGCCTAAAACCACCAAGTAATATAGAGAGGTAAAGTTAGCTAAGAGTAACATCTTACAAGCTAACCAACCATCGAAGGTAGATATTTTATGAATGAGTAGTCTTATTCAATAAAATATACTAAAATAAATTTACAAGAATAAGGAAAGTAGTACTCACAGAGTAAGATTGTTGTATCCAATGGATCGGTCAGTGAAGGCTCGAGCCAGAAGACGAATATGTTTAAACTCCACTCCTATTGAGTCTTCAAAGTTCATCAGTTTCTGTAACAGATCAATTACATGAGCAAATATCTTTTACTAATTTAACCTGACTGCTGGAAAAAATAATTGACTGTGTGGAAAAGAAGGCTGAATACTAAGTAAATTCCAAATAAAAAGCTTGGGACAATATGACAGTGGAGTCTGTCATTATGGATGCAAAAAATACTGTACATCATGTATGGTGGAGAAGACAATGACTTTGATTTTATTTTAACTTAAGAAGTTGAGAAACTATGAGATAAGAGAGGAAACAACTATGAAAATTTACATATGATGATCAAAATTTTGTAATCACCCTAATTACTGACCTGAAGCAATGGAAACGATGAGATCCATTTCCGATCACCAGTTGGTTCTTGCTCTTGTAAGGGATGTAAGGGATAGTTAACCCAAACATCCAGCAGATCTTCATCTGACTTGAACAGTGTTTCAGCAAAAACTTTGTCTGCCACCTACACATACATAAAAATGAAACGTGGGATGCATTTAAAAGATATTGCAATTATGTGCAAGCACAAGTGTTTCTTGATTAAAGAAAGATATTTAATAATTTCAATGTCCTTTGTAATGAGTGACTGAAGTTATTTCAATTAGGTTCAAAACACAAGTTGTCCACATGAAATTAGTTTATTTTTGAAAAGTTAAAAAATGGGCAAATTTACCTTGTTAATTATAAAATGCATCTTTAATTTTAAAAATCTATTTTACTTAACTTCTCAAAATATAACTGATGAGATTAATAGTGCAATAAGTTCTAAGTCATCATAATTATAGTGTATCATAAATACAAGTGAAATTATTTTCAATACTAGTGGTAGTATTTTTGTTTATAGGGTATATCGATGGCAATGGTCATTTCACACCTCTTCAAATCGTAGAAAAAACCCTATTGGACAAAAACAACATCCATGCCCTGGGCGGGACTCAAACCTGAGACCTTTGGGTTTGCTGGCGAGCATACTACCCACCAGGATAACCCAGCCAACTTTCAGTACTACTGTATTCTAAAATTAACTTCTGATTGGCTCACACAAAAACTTGTTAACATAGTGTTACGGTGCAGGCTTTCAATATCAATATTCAACTTTGTATGGTGCTTATCAGTATCACTCCCACCTGCTATGATAAATCTCTCTATTTGAGGAGTTATTATTTGCCATATTTCTTTAAATATAGTCCCCCACCCCCATTTCTGGAACCCAAACTTTTGAAAAATATTTTAATCCTACGACATGCCTTATATTGAATACTCAGTTTAAAGACTTAAAGGCTTTCCTAAAAGGAGGATGCCAATTAAAAATAAATTAAGCCCTCAAACATTAATATTTTCTTTGGGCTGTAATTCACTGGGTTTTTCAGAGGCAAAACAAAAAAGTTTAAAACAAATTTTATGCAAGTTATTATACAAAGTTGCATTTTTAAAATTGCATAAAAACATCAAAACTAATATTTTATTTGTATAAAACTATTGTAAATCTAATGACAATACAATGATAAACAAGCTGACTAAATTTTACTATGAATAGTAATCTATGATTGGAGATAAAAAATAATTTCCAAATTAAAATTTTTAGAAAACTGAAATTATGTTTCAAGGGCAGAAATTCAATGAAAAATTAAGAGGGGTATGGGTTAAATAATCTTAGCCAGTAATTTTCACTTTATACTTACATCAATTCCTCCGTCAAGGAATAAAGCACCCATTAATGCCTCAAAACAATTGGCCATAGCATGGCGAAGTTCAAGATCATGACACAGATCAGATCCATGAGCATAGAGCATGAATTCCTCCAGATGAAGGGTCTGCAATCAAAGATTAATGACTATATATTGCAAGGGCAGACCAAATTATAAAGAACACAAAAATAAAGGCTGTTACAATGAAACGAGCAAACTTCAGATAGAATTTATTCTACATGAGATATTTGATATGTAAAGATGTAAACAAATGTAAGTTTCAAAATGACATCACAGCATCTCTTTCATTCTGCAAACATTTTCCAAAGAATTAAGAGGAAATGAGTTGGTGCAAAATATTACCAAAAATATGATGATGTTACAAGGAATCTTTACATCACTTCATAAGCATTAAAAGGCCTGAAAATCTAAAACAATGTGTCTGAAAAACAAATCTCTATCCGGAATGTACACAAATCAAAGGATAGTTGTCTGAAAAAATTGTTGGGAGGCCAGGAACACATCAACAATTGTGGAATTCATCTGCATGATGAAGTACAGTTAAACCTCCATAATTTGAAGTGACTACGGGAAGAGAAAAAAATTTGCATTATGGAAACTATGAGTTAAAGAAATAAATTTATGAGTTGGAAGGGAGAAAAATAAGGTCAAATCTGAATAAGGAATTTGAATTATGGAGGTTTGAGTATATATTGCTTATCATGGAATGCCGTTGAAAAAGAACTAAATTCATAAAAAACAATGAATAATGAGTTGAAACCTATAATCTCTCCTTCATAAAGATTTTGCAAACCTTTACTTCACAATTCAACAAGTGATTGAAATCCTATTAATACATATATGTCATAAAATTATTCTGAAAGGTTAGACAGTGACATAAATTATATATGATCACTTTTCTTATATGCCAAAGAATCTGAAATGCTAGATTGTTCTCATATTCTTCATCAGAAAACTGTGACTTAGTGTTGCTTTCAACAATGTATATGATTCTATATCTCAAAAACATAAATCACAACAACTTTCTAAAACAAAATATAAGTGTTAACTGAGATGTATTTCCACAAAAAATTATAAGCGCAACATGTTTTGACAATCATCATCACCAGAGTATGATTATCATTGAAACTGATCATGTTTATAATTTTCTGTGGAACTACATCTGAGTTAAAACTTATATTTTGTGCCAATATGAAATTCCACTAAGTTATGGCCTCCTCAGTGAAACTTTATAAAAATCGGAGGAATTTGAGAGTTAATCAATAAAGAGGCAATTTTGCTACCTTATTTTGTTACCAATAAAAGAATGGAAACATTAAAACAAGTATCACATGATGATTCTAGTGAGAGATTGATTATTCTAGAGATTAAAAGTTGAAGAATATCATGAGTTAATTATGAATGAAGATATTATTTTTACCTTTGCTAAGACAGCCAAATGTTGATTTTGTACAATAGCAGCACGATAAGTGGCAAGGCCACCCTCCTCCAAGTCAGGAAACATGTGGAAGAGATGAATGGATGTAAGGAATTCCACAACAGCATCACCCAAGAATTCCAGTCGCTCATTATGTGTGATGTTTGATTCAGTTTCTTCTTTCTTCCCAAATCTTGACATGATATTAATGAGGGTATTTATTCCTGAAATCAACCAAGAAAGGGGTGATCTGTCAGCACTGAATAAGAAAATGACATATGCTTTGATATAGGCACTCATGAAAAAGATTTCATTCAGACTTATTGAGTGTGAAAATGTCCAAAACTTAATAAATGTTTTAAGAAAGAAGGCAAATGAATTATCCCTATCAAAATGAAGAAATGCGTACATATACTAAACCAATGCCACATGGAGAAATTGTGAACTTTATTATTAACTTTAAAAATGCACACTGAGAACACACACTCTTAGAATAGCTTCAGACAAACTATAGTGGTTTCCAATACTGAAAAATACAATACTTGGATGATAATTTTATAGAGATACCATTCAGGTGGTATGTAAACACAATAGATTGAATCGATATTAAATTATTTCAATGAGCTCAGAAAATGAGACTCCCAACAACTGAGGTTAATTGCTAGATACCTTCTCTGCTTTTTCTATCCCATACAGTGGCATTATTATTCTAGCCGAAATAGTTTTTAATATAAAAAAGAAAAGGTGCAAGGTCATTTGGACAACCAATCCTTACTGCTGAAACAGAAGTGAGATTTGAAGTTGTCTTTGGAGGAATTCACATGCATCAACAGTAAGTCGTTGTAGAAAAAAAGACATTATATTAAATCCAAAACAATGAGCATTTGCAAAAGGCAAGAATTCTTTTATTTCTTGTTCTGCTTCTTTATTCTTATGTTGCGAAGAAATCCCTTTGGGGTTAGTTGGGAACAACCAGTGTTAGTGAGACCACAACAATCAAATAACTGAGAATCCATGGCCATGAAAAAATCTGTACATCCATTATGCACTCTGCTGAATGAAGTTCATTGAAAAAGCCTTTATTGTGTGGAAGTCTTTCATGTTGGCAAGAACTTTGCAAAGTGTAAAGTAAAGACTTTGCTTTACACTTGATGATTTATTCACATGACTAGTTTCACCACAACCATAGCATTTACAAATGTTTTCAATTTTCACTTGAATGTGGAATGGTGATGGAGAAATCAGTAACATGAATAAATCATTATGTGGAAAGCAGTCTTTTAAGTCTTAGCAACACTCTACTGAAGCCTCAGCACGAACAGAAAGTCAGAAGTCTGACAATAAAAGGCAGTGAAAGGAGGTGCACAGGATCTTTGAAAGGATTGCAATTTAGAAACAGGAGAATGGAGCAAAAGGTATTGTTCATAAGTTCATAAGATATATACTGGAAATACATGTTTTTCTTAGTGAATTAATGGTGAAGGCCACAAGGCTATGAGAGTTACATGCATTAAATGAATTATAAAATAGCAATTCTAAATTGAATTGGAGAGTTAGGTATTATGAATGTAATATTTCATCATTTTAAATCTTAAGATAATGCAATCAGATAAAAAAATTACGTAAATAGGTTATACGTAATTAGAGTTGAACATGCATACCACAAATGTCATGATGAGGTAAAAAAAATTTTTAATTGGTAATATCACAGATCTTAAAGGAGAACAAACTTTTATAACATACCTCTTTTCCGTGTGTTCATGTAGTGAATTCTACGATCTCCATATTCAGGCTGACGAATTCCACAGTTAGTCAAGGAGTTTCGTGCATGGTCTGGATTTGTCCCAAAGTTCTCCCTGTTCATTAAAATACATACATACATATAAAAATTATACTTTGAAATTAATCATCACATTAATTTACACATCCATCATGAATTGAGGGAAGTCCATTGTAGCAATTAGCATTAGCAATGGCTGACTAATGACAATAAAGTGATATTAATTGTTTGTGCAGGTTGAATAAAATATACCAGTAATGACACCACCCTTTGAATCATATTCCAGGAAAAAGTTTGGGGACAAAATTTTACTCAAAAAACACACAGTAAATTCACCTGAGTTATAGAAACATTTTGTGCCCAAATATATAAATCCGCTTCCAAAACAAGGGCACATGTTGTTTAACCCAAGTTATGCCCTAAAATTAATACTAAAAATGATTAAGTTTCAAAATGTATATGTAATTTTAAAATGATTAAGTGATTTATAATACTATCGTTGGGCACATGTTTATTAAACATGACATGATTTTCTATATGAGCAAAAGCTTCAATGTTAGTAAATAGCCTGGAAAAATGCTGACCGCCATGGCCTATAATTTTATACTTTGTTTGAGACTTGCAGTAAGTTTTCAGTCAGGTATGTTAACTGTAAAAGGCACAATATTTTCTTCACTAGAATACTGAACATCAAAATCGTTTGTAATGATTTATTTTGCTTAAAAATCTGTAACAGTTGCAAAATCTTTGAAGTAGGTCTCAAAAAGTAATTAATCTTTTTTAATATTAATAATAATACCATTTTTCTCCCCCAATGTATTTTCATTCACATGCAAAGAAAGGATAAATGCTAGGAAATTATTCAGGAGTACTACACTGTCATCAAGCAAAATTAGCATAGAAAAACAACAAAATAATACCTGATATTAAGGATAGACAATTGATTATTGTTTATTGCAAAGGACTAATAGCACTGCTGTATTTTCAACATTGTCACTTCTGGAATTTGGACCATTACAGGCTGAACTTTCAGGTAAGCCTACACCTTCTTTTCCTTCAATGCAAGGTTAGTCACTGTTTTGTTAAAATACTTTGTTATTTATTAGTAATCTTTCTGAAAGAGTCAGGTCCTTCTCCCTTTACACATTACCTTGAGCGGTTGAATTATCTGATTTGAATTACTCAGTAGCAACTACTACATTTGCAGAAATATCTAATCAGATGACCTTTTTTGTCTCTAGTAAAATCAGAGATAAGGGCCTCAACTTACTTGTGCAATTAAAGAGGAAAATCTCTAACCTAAATGTTTGGTATCACACCAATGGACTACAACCCTGATGTAGTGGAAGGACTTATGCAGTCCACTGTTAAACAAAACTGTACTGGTGAGAGCAATGGTGTTTGTTCCAAGTGGGGTCACCAATACCATTTGAGAGGGTTGTTTATAAAGTAATGCAAACTATTTTCTCAAATAAGTACTGTCTCACTGCGATTGCAAATATAACTTATTATTCTCCAATTCATTGACTAGTGTTCCAATTCCTTCCCATGGGGTAATTTTACAGAAGACCTAAGTGATGTAGGTCAAAAAGTTTAAGATCTGGTTTAAAGGGTGAAGATAAAGAAAAGTCCACTAAAGTCAAGTGACCTCCTGTCAGGTTTACACGCTACTACATCATGGATATTATGATTAGTCATGACTAGCACCATGGAGAAATTTACAAAACATTCTCAGGTGGAGATCTTTCACGATGGGAAGGTTTGATGGAATAACTCAATAAATTTTCTCATATAAGTTTACTTTCCATGATTTTCAATGCAAAGTGCCTGATGATGTTGCACTGTCAAAAATAGTGGTGGTAGAAAACAAAACTTATATTTGGAAATTGCAGGCTTATATATCAAACATACCCTAGGAGAAGTTTGCTCACATCTTTATGAGAATGAACATATCCAAACACATTTCTTCAATTTCTTAAGACTCCTAACATAGTCTTATGAGTTGTTTCACTATGAGGAAAGATGCCCATCAAAATAATCTCTTCAGAATTCCAGTAGACATTAGTCATTTTATGGTGCTACCTAAATTTTTTCCTCTCAGAGATAAGATGAAGGCGATCCAACTCCATAGGTGATCTTTTTGTAACGGGCTTGAAGTGGTGAATATAAATTTCATCTAAAGCAACAATGCTTGGTAAGATATGATTATCATAAACCTCATACACAGCTTATATTCTTCACAGTAGATTCAGTTTAGTTTTTTTATGGTCAGTTCAGTTTTTTTATGGTCAGTTAAGTTTTGAGGAAGCTAGCATGCACAAGCCTTTCAAACCACTTATTGATGGGCAACTGTGTTAACTGTACCAACAGCTACGTCAAGTTAGAACCAAGTTCCATGATTGTGAATTACCAACCACTGCAAGAGTGCTATGACGTTGTAAATTGTAGGAATCATATAGAGTGGTGTAAATCCTGTCAGAGATGGACAGACTGCCTTCTCATTGTTCTTTTCTTGACGATGATAGATACTTCAGCAAATTAAAAGGGTTTTTATCCACTGAAATTGTTTTCTTCCATCTTTGGGGTTTGGCTTTGGGTTTTGGTTTGAGAAGAGACTATCTAGTCTCAATTTCACCCTGATAAAGGCATTTTATCATAATTATCTTTCATGCCATGCATGCATTCATCCTTTTAAGTGTAAAAGAGAGCCAAAGGTTAAAGAAATGGAACATAAAATCATAACAGGTATAAAGAGAGTGAGCATCAGTAAATAATTTAGTGCTTCCTTAAATTTAACCATAAACATAAGCAAAGATTTTTTCATTCCTTTTAAAAGAACTAAATATTGTTCAAACTCACTGCTACTCCGAATGTACAAGAATTACAATGAAGCATGTGAAGACCTAAATTTTTCTTTTAAAAATGTGTTTTTATAGCCAAAATCAACCTAAAGGCTACTCAAATTCTTTATGATTACGCTGAGAAATAAAAACTTTGCAATCCCACATAAACAAAACACACTTTAATGCATGACTAGTTTCATTACATAGTTATCACTATGTAATGAAATCGGTCATGTGGAATTCCAAAGTTTTTATTTCTAAGTGTAATCATGAAGGAGTTCCACAAAGTTGTGTCAGAAATAGTATCAAATTCTTTATGATAAGTAGAAACTGTAAATAATATGATTTAGGATTTTTTACTTTTAATGAAGACTCTGCAAATTGTTTCTTCTGGCTGTATGTTTTTTCCTCCTTGTATGTATGGCAATTATTCTTCCATATAGTTTAGAAGAACATTAAATGTAATAAAATAATAAGAAGAAATAATAAAGAATAGGAACCAAAGAAGGTAGAAAAAAATGTTATTATGGAAGACTGGAGGTGATATAGGTAAGCAAGTGAAAGAATGAAGGGAGAAGCTGATTAGCCAAGGAAGCATGGTGGAAAGAGCATTGCAAATGCATGGAAGTTACATGGGCAGGGAAAGAGGGTTGCATAGTACAGGATAGTTAAGTACTGTTTGCAAGCAGAATGATGATCTACTGGTCTCAAACAAACCCACATCTTAGAAGCCTCTAATCTAAGCTCATCATCCTTCATCATGAACTACGTTTCAGATCCATGTACATAATCCTATGTTTCATATGATGATTTAATTAATTTTTTCTTCACATCTTTCATTAAGGTCCCTCTCATCATCTCCTCCCTTTCTGCAAAAACATCTTTTACTAATCCCTTACCTCATTTAACATTCTTGTCACTACATACATCTTCCCCTATGACACTACTCAAATAAAGAAACTTTTAAACTTGTTCCATCTTATGCCCTCCTAGTCTTATAATTAGTTTACCCTTACTACTTTCCTGTTTTTACTATTAATTTTCTTCCAAAACCTTTCAGATTACATTATTTCCTCTTTCCTACCAACCCTTACACAAATAACTCAAATTTTCTACCTGTTCCAACTTATGTCCTATATTTAGCTTAGCCTTCATACTTCTCAACATTCCCATTACAAGGAGCATTCAAGTTATAAGGCCTCCGATTTTTTTTCTAACTAATTATTTACCTTAAAAACAATGAAACTTGTGTTGCTTCTCAACGTAATCTCCCTGCAGCCGTACACATTTTTTGCAATTTCGACGCCATGATTCTATGGCCGCGGTGAAGGCTTCTTTAGGAGTCTGTTTTGACCACTGGAAAATTGCTGTGACACTGTCGGTGTATGAGGTCGAGATTGTTTTGGTTCGTTGTCACATGATGTTCTGCCTACTTTAAACTGTCACACCCATGAACGCACTTTCGACACATCCATGACTACGTGTCTCCTTCAACTGTCAAAGAATTTCAACCAGTGTCACACCACAAATGATTACACGCTGGTCAAGTAACGAAAACGTCGCCATTTTAAGTATCGAAAACAGTTCTCAATCTCGCGGCTGCCGCTAGAGGTTCTGTCTGTCGTAGAGTGCTGCCATCTCCATCACGCATTGACAAAGAGTGGCCGCTCATTTTAAAACAAACTTCATGTTTCTGTTTTCAGTCCGTAGAAAAAAAATTGGAGGCCTTACAACTTTAATGCATGTATCATTGTATCGTACCATTGATGTATCCATTGACTATAGGACACTGATGATTATCTGTAGTAATTTTTATGGAGTCATTTATTCGATTCTCTTTGTTTTGTGCCCTGCAATCGGTGGTAGCATAAGGCATATGGTCATAGAGGCCAGATAAAGCGACGCCATCTGTTGCAACTTTAAATGCCGAATTTCTCTCTTCTCCATCTGGCGTTCACTCCCACAGAACCATCTGCCGCAGATGGAATATACCCCACAGGTAAAGCTGCAGCATGCAACATTATACTGTTTCCAGTACGGAGAAAAAAAATTGGAGGCCTTAAAACTTTAATGCATCTCGTACTTACATTTTCTTCTAGTCCATCTTAATAATACATGATTCACATTTATTCGCATTAAAAACTGATCCCTTTCTCACACTTTAAAAGGACCTCATGTCTGTCCTGGAAAGCACCCAATAATTTCTGCAGTCCTTTGGCTGAATGACTGACTAAACCTTAGTCATCCATAAATCTGATGAACTTGATGAGTTCCCTGCCCACTTTTAATTCCTGGCTCAACTTCTTTCCATGAATCTTTTAACATTTCACAGTACATCTCTGAGTACAAGTTAAAAAGCACCAGTGTCAATATAGAGCCCTGTCTTATTCACCAGCCTAATTGTAACCATCCAAATTCTGAATCTGCTACTCTTAATTGTGTGGCCTGAACCATATACTGATTTCTGATGATCCTTCCAATCTATCCCTATTTTATCCCCAACTTCCATTGGTCAACTTGCATTTTTCTCACAGGTGCATTTATTGGCCTTACATATACACTTAACCCTTTCTCAATTTGTTTGTTGCAATTAATATATAATATCTATATTGGATGGAAGACATTCAAAAGTCATGGGTTCTTGACGTGGACGGCGTAGAAAGTTAAGTGAGTCAAGCAGATGTAGAAAAAATAATGAGGACTTAAATTGGAATGATAGAGGGCAGGAAGTATGCAGAAATGATGGGGGATCATAATAGAGTGTACTACATTATTTTGTAGAGTTCATAAAAATCTAGCTTTACCTGGTAAATAACCAATAAATCAATACACATATCCAATTAGCCTTGGTTTGGTAACATTTAATAAAACCTCTGGAGTAATTTGCAAGGGTTCCTGTTGAAGTAGCCTGCAATGGTTATACAAGGGACAATGCTGAATATATAGCAGTTACGTAAAGTTAACTACAAGCACATAATATGCCTCAACTTGCTTGCAGACATCTCTTTATTTTCAAAAAACCAGAGGTTATTTAATGGTATGGATATCTGATATTTCTTTTTGTTATTATTGCACTTTCTATTAGCCACAACAAAGAGTTAATGCTGTTCAGATGTTAATGTTGATAGTAAGCTGCTGTAAGCATTAAGGATTGTAAGAGGTGACATACAAATAAGCGAAGTAGAAGCAGCACAATGAAAAAAAAACTTCTGAGCAAGAGAAAAGGATCTGAGTTTATAATTATGGCCTTTAATGTGAGCAGCCAACTTTCTTTTGTGTTACTTCATCATAGTCTGCATAACTCTCTCTCTATCTCTCACTCACAGTACATGAAATATTGAACTGTGTTGTAGTTTTGAAGTTACACAAACTATATATACAAGGCAAATGAATAAAATAAAAATTTACATCACTTTCTGGAATTACTGGAATCGAACTGTTAATGTTCTAGCTGAGATTAAACAATTGCTAATAGATTAATATGTATGGATCACATTGAATACACTCTAATACAATTTTTCACAAGCTTGAAATCAAACTTTTTTGACTATTACTATAGATTTTCTACTGGTCAAGGTTTATGATAGATGCTAACTGACATCCAGTACAATCAATCATGACCATCTATTGGCACATATCTTTTAAATGTGCCATTTACATTCAGTTCTAAAAAATAATAATAATAAAATTTAAGATAGTTATTCTTCAGATAGCTAATCATGACATCTAACAGATCTATCCCTTCTATCTTGTCCTGCACACCTAACATTCTACATTCTAACACTAACCTAACATCCTGTTACCTTGAATTATTTCTACCATGTATTTTTACTACATTCTATGGATTTTCCTAATTATTTCCTCTTCTCCACGTCTAAGCCTATTTTTTTCTCTCTTTTTTTCAATTTACCCAACTGTCTCTAAACCCATATCCTAAAAAGTCTTAAATTTAAAATTAGGCTCTTTCTTTGACAATCCATGTTTCAAACCTGTGCAGTTATAAGCTACATTTTGCATATTTGACTTATCTTTTCCTTAGTAACAATGTCTGCGATAAATATTCTACTCATGAATGTTTCTTTCCCTAATACATTATTCTTCAAATTCCTCCACTTTTGCATGAATGTTCTTCTCAAAGAATTGTTACACAGTATCTATCTAAAGAATAGGCACTCCCTCCCTAACTTTCAACTTTGCATTTTTGGAGTAACCAATCAAAATCAATTTTGAGACTCAGCTAGGGGCAGGTACATGAAATTGGAATTTTAATTGTAAGATTTTGTGTTAAAGAATTGTAGAAATGGTTTAGCATTCATTTTTCATGTGATCTTTAGATACATGAGTAAGGTCATATGATAAATTTCAATTAAAGGGAAAAATTGGGAAGCAAGCTCAGGTTAACTGCGGCTGCTGAAGTATGTGAATGGTATTCCTTCGAGAGGGCAAGTCAGTGGACTGAACAGTTCTATGAAGAGACAGAAGATGCAGGATTCTTCAATATTTCATCATTCACTTATGGCAGTGGAAAAAGTACCAACTGAGACACAAGTAATACTGACAAGCTCTAATCACACAAACAATCATGCCATTGTAGAAGAGGGAGGAACATCAGTTCCATATAACACTGGATTTATGTGATTAGATTAATAGGCTTAAATGATGGGTGCTTTCTTGTACACCATTTAAGAGTAAGACTCAGTCAAATGATGTTTCTTAAAGATATCTAAGTGCACAGGTGAAAGGGTGGTAGATGATTAGATGAGGAACTGGGTAAAAAACTGGTTTGACAGAGAAATAGTGGGACTTTTCTCAAAATTCATTCAAATGCTTCTGCTGGACTCCTTCACCATTATTTTACAGGAATTATATAAAAGAAAATAAGGGAAGTATATGGTGATACATTCAGGTAAAATTCCTGAGAGAATGACTAGTCCCATTATTATTTAGCATATAGTATTGTGATAAGTTAGCCCTGCCCACTGAATGCAACAAAGGGGAAAAGCAGTAGTCCTTTGGTAAAAATAAATAAACCTTCCCCTGCTGATATCTATCAATGGTTGGTTGCATACTGGGGTGACTTTCCAGCTACTGCTATGGACAGTATTGAGAAAAATGTATTTGTAATGATTTCAGTGGTAAAAGAATAATATTCTTGCAAAGAAAATAGATGATGATAAATAATGTTCTTCTACAATAGTGGAAGAGGGTGATGAGTTAAGTGTTGTTGAATCAGAAAACGTTGAAGCAAACTTATGTCTGTATGGAATCAAGTTTTCATTTAATTTATTACTGTCCTATAAAGATGACCATAGCAATAAAATGATGATTTTTAAAAATACTTGAATCTGGTTAGGGATTTTTATTTCAAAGGGGCTATATTGAGTCCAAATATAACAGTTATGACTTGCAGAACTTTTATTTGATTGAAATGACGCATTATGGTATAATATCCACAGTCACTCTTTCTTTACTTTTACATATTGATGAGAGGAAAACATTTTGTTTTTTCATGTAAAGGTTTTATTTTTCCAAACAACCCAGGTTTTGACACTGCACGTCACCTGATGATGTGTGTCAAAACCCGGGTCATTTAGAAAAATATAACCTTTCTGTGAAATTGCAAACTGTTTTCCTCTAATCAACATACTGAGTAAATCTCATACAGTTTCATGAATTTACTTTTACCTCCAGACATTCCCATTCCTCCATTCATATATTGTGTGAAACTGACACAGCATGTTTTTCTTAAACTTTATTTTCCAGTTTTGTATGTCGATGTTCTCTTTGTGTTTTGACTTGTCCCATATCCTCAACTGCATTGTTTGTGGTTAATGTGATCTTTGGACAGAAATACATTATTATTATCGTACCCTCTTGGCTAACCCATCCAGAGTTACCTTTGTGTAAATAAATTATAAAACATAAAGTGTAGATAATTTTTCATTCACCTTTGTTAAACTGTTTCTTAAAGCCATACAAACGTTCACCTAAGTGCTCAGTTATTTTGTTCTTCACCTTGTTTTGGTATTCCAACTAGTTTTGACATTAGCTGCATGTGAGATACATGTGTCCTCATATACTGCTGCTTGTGTCTTTTTGGAAAGGGAATTTTTGGAGTTGGAATATGAAAAGGTAACTGATCTCACCAAGTTTTTTAGCCATCTCCATAATCCATATTTCCTTAAAACTCCAAATAATGCCACTAAAATGTTACCTATCCCTTATAATCCTGTTATTTCCATTACATCAATTAATGCCAACCAGTAGCTACATGATTCCCAATATATCATAATTTTAATGGGGACATCCGGATCTATTAAGAAGTCCCTAATAACACATGAATTAAGATTTATAATTATTTTTCAAGGATTCTATACAATCTTGGAACCAAGGAAACGCTAATTGAGCATTTATAATATCACTTGGTAATGAAACACCTTTATATATAATGAAAGGTATATGAATCAGGGCGTTAAAAAGAAGAACTAAGAGAGCCAATATTAGATACGAAAGGTTGGAGGGCTGCAGTCAACCAATCTTTGGATTGAGTTACTGATGATGAATAAGGGAATGATCTTAGTACTAGGTGAGCTCTACCCTCACTTAACATAGCAACCTTCGGGTTGATCACTGTGGATGGATGATGAAATGAGTATTTTTAATGTGCCACATATCAACTAAAAATTTCTGAAATATTTGTATTTAACTATTTTTATTTTTACCAGAAAGAACAGCAAATTTTGAAAATGAAGACTACCCATTCTTACTCTCTCTGAATATATCCTACAGAAATATTGAATTTAATGACTTTGAAAACCCCAATGGAAACACACATTTTGGGATAACCCAAATACTTTTTGACAAAGTGTAAGTAACTCCTATTCCATATGTATTTCAAAATGACTCACTCAATTTATCATTAAATGTATCAAAAGCCCTAATGAAGTTTCCTGTAATAGCTGAATAATTAACTATTAAAAAGTGTGAGGGCATAAGTAATACCTACTACTTGTAGATTAACTCAGTTGATGGTAGAGGAAACAAACCATGACAAATTATGACCAAATCCGGATGAACAAAAAGAAAATTTTACCCACATTAGGCACTTGATAAGAACAAATTTAAAATAAGTACTTTGAATAAAATTTGTATGTCAGTTGCAATGTTCAAACTACTGAAGAGCATTTTCCTAAATTGTGGCCGTCATGCACTTCTTAATAAGTTGAAAGTTTGTACCAGATGAATATGGACATCACAACTGCAGAATTCTCACAAAACCTAACACTTTCATAAATATGAACTTCCAAATGATTCACAAGTGGTTTATTACATACACTTGTGCAGAGGACGATGAACGTTTCCTGTCATGAGCTGGTCTGGTTGGTTCAAACAAGAACTTGCGGGAAAGAGAAAACTTCATAGCGCCAACACGATACCTGAAACCATACTCTGAATGAATCACACAAGCAGTCAAGGATACTTTGACATCTCTGTGATCACTTGTACGCTACCACCATCAAAATCTCAGGGTTAACAATTTGTTAGTATGAGAGCTTGCAAAGGTTTGACTAGGAGGGTGGTCTGAAAAGTTTCCAACGTCAACGTGAAGATGGCAGCACTCGTAAATAAAAGTTCTGTTGACAGTTACTCACCAAAGATTCATCCATTTTGGATGCACAATTGTTATGTAACAGTCATTTGAGTGAGTTGATGTGAGTGTTTTTGTGAAAATGGACAAAATCGAGTATCGAGCTGTT
>WURS02000004.1:1994305-2022065 GCA_011762765.2 Rhinocypha anisoptera | reverse complement strand
AAGGGGTCTGATTGAATTTAAAGTAGGTGAAACATTTTAGTCACTGCAGTTTTCATATTGCTGAGTCAGTATACGAGTGATTAAGCATATTTCCTCTAACTTTAGGTTGT
Organism: Rhinocypha anisoptera; assembly: GCA_011762765.2. NCBI lineage: Eukaryota > Metazoa > Arthropoda > Insecta > Odonata > Chlorocyphidae > Rhinocypha > Rhinocypha anisoptera. Next base: position 2,021,955 of record WURS02000004.1, on the reverse strand, counting down.
GCCGGATATACATGAAATAGGAATACTATTTGTTTTTGAGTTCCCTACAGTGTGTAATTTTCATCAAAATTTCTCATTACATGCAAAAAGAAGGTTTTAGATAACTTACCAAAGAAAATTAATTGCCTTCATTTAAGTAAAATATTTTGCACAATATATGTGTTGTGCATCATCAAAGGTATTGCTTCCATAGCATAAGTTTGTCATGTGCTATTGATCAGTAGTAAATTATTTATCATATTTCCATATCAACCACACCCTATTTTTGTATTAAAAGTAATGGTAAACAGTTTGAAGCTTCATGTATTTCTTGTCCCCCTTCAAACATAATAGAATCTATCCTTCTCTTCCCTCTGCTTAACTTCTCTAACATTCTGCCTTTTAAAGTACTCTTCAACATTCTACCTTCATGTGTATATATATATATATTTTTTACTTTCATTTTTCCTGTCATTTTTTTCAAGCAACTTTCTTCCCTCTCCTACAATATCCAATTCCTTTTTGTCGTCGTCCTATCAATTTTCATTTTACCCACCCTTCCACACACCCACACCTCAAAAACTTTAAATCCACAATTATCCTCTTTCTTCAATGACCACATTTTGCATCATATTAAGCTCCATATTAATGTTTTTTTGCCTAATGATGTTTGTGTTGCGTACTTACCTAACGCAAAAAAAATCATACAGGCTCAGAAAAAAATTCTGGTGAATGGGTGGTAAAAGATATAACAATTTAGAAAGTATAATTTTTTAAAAACAGTTACAGGTTTAAGGTCAGGTTATGTAATATTTTAGTTTCAGGATGTTGAAAACTTTTATTTGTTCCCTTTCTACTCCCAATTAGCCAGTGGCATTTAGTTGTGGGAGTTTTCCTCTAAATGTCACTGCACCCTTCAAGTGAGCTGAGCGAAAAGGAAGGTTTTCTAACATTGGCACTACAGAAATATCATTGTTACAATTTGTGACTTAACATTGTTCCAATTTGCAAATACTATAATTGTTAAAGCTTATTTTCAGTATACGTGCTACGTGAAAGTTCAAAGAGGGTATAGGCAGCACATGCTTAAGCCTTTCCTTACAAGATAAGATACTTGCTTCAAACTATTACACTTAATTCCTGTTGAAAGTAATTTATAACCTGCGTATTTATTGATGCACCACCCATTCATAACAATTTTTTCTTAGAAAAAGTATGTTTCTTCCCAGCTTAGAAATACTAATTTTTTTCATTCATTGCAACATATTTTTCCACTGTTAAATAAATTTATCAGGCACACTATTTTATTATAATTTCTTAATTTACTCTCTGAGTCTCATGGCAACAAGGAAAACTGAATACATTTAAGTTAGAATTTTTATCACTGCAAATGTTGACCAATAAAAATTTTAAAAGTTTTTCTTAGTTTATTTTTGAACACGTGGTTTCTGCAATAATTTATTCATATAATTGGTATTCGTAAAATAGTTACCAATTTTACAATTTCCTTTTCAAAAGATTCTATGCGCTGAACACTTGTAGCAGGATTAGAATATCAATACACCAGGAAACCCATTATGTGTTTTAAGTTAGTGTGCTTGTGATCTTATATTTTTACTCTTCCTCATAGAAGTCCTACCTACCTTCAAATCCTACCTTTACCACTTTGTGTTTTTGCATTGTTAAGTTCCAGTTGCTGTAAGTATATCTTAATTCCATTTAAGTTACTGCATTACCTTTAAAAATTTCACTAATGCTAACATCACAATTTGTGTTGAAATCAGTTAAGTTGCATGCTACTGATTGCCTTAGTGCTGTTTTCAGTTACCTTGTGACATGTTTTATAGTAACAGTGTCAGTGGTTTTATGTTAACATTTAATCAGATTTTTTAATATTGTTTTTGGATTGAAATTTTGTATTTTATTTGCTGCTTGTGAGGAATGATTCCATACAGGTATGAAGGTTAAAAATAGTTTATATAAGTTTGGAATTGAATAAACTGGTCTTTGTTTGAAATATTTTTGGTCATTACAAGTTATTTTAGAGCAAGGACAAGAGTATGTCAGTAGTTATGATGTCCTTATTGTAGATAATTGATGATGCACTTCAGGGACTGAAAACTATATGTCCCAGATTTTTATTGATTTTTAATGGGTCACATGACACTGAAATTTATCTTTTTATGTCTGAAGTAGGGGAAGTAAAAACACTTGTGAAATATCGAGTGGAATCAAGTGTTTTTACTTCCCCTACTTCATTATGGATCGGTTCCATGTAGTGAAGCCTGAAAGCGTTACATTTGTTTTCATGCCTAATATTTATAATGCTGTGATAAAAATTGAAAATGTATCATGAAATAAAACTTTTTGCACGACATACATATATTAAACACCTGAATAGAACTTAGGAAATGTATAAGAAAAAAGATACTTTCGCTAAAAAATTTACAATAGAGAGACAAGTTACATAAAATTTTCAGGTAGATTAGTTCTAATACAACTTTAAAGCCAGTTTTCAACCCTAAGGTTGGTTTATTAGGTGAGGGTATAGTTCACCTGGTACTAAGCCCAACAGCTAGTGAAAATTTGTAATCTGGGTATGAGTTCCTTTACCTCTGCAGCCTCCATTTCCTCGTAATAACACGGTACCCAGAAAATCACTTGGCTTTGGTTCTATTTGGAGTTGCTTAGAGGCATCACTGGGATTTGTCCCAGGCCCACTGTTCAGCAGTCAAGCATTTGGTCTTTGGTTTACCATGACCCCCTATTATCAGTGAATGACTACATTATAAATGTCACATAATTAAGTATAGAGGGTATTCTTTTACTATAAATTGTATATTCTGGAAAAGATAAATAACTTTTCCCATTGTTCTCACAGACTTTTTGAGAAGAATTGAACTAACTTAATTTTTTGTGCCTTCCTCTAGCACTTCTTATTGCTGTTCAGGCATTGTGCATTTCTCTCTTTCACCAAGCCCCTTCCTATGATAAATATATTCATTGTAAATAAAACCACAAGGTCCATTTATTTAAATATTTCCATTAGCTCTTACATTACCAGGCAGATACATGTTATCAGTAAGTAATGTAAGTCATAATTATTTGTTCCTTATTATTTTATTAATATATTTATTACCATTATTTTATATTGTTCACCTAATTGCCCACAGTGGTTTTTTTTCCACTCCCCCTAACCCTCTTGGTTTTCTTAAGAAAATTTGGAACCAATTTATCAGTAAATTTTGCCTCCTAACTCTTAACAGCTTATTCCCTGGATAATATATATATATATATATACTCTTATTGCTGTCTATAAATGTTCTCAATTTTTCTTTCAATATCAAGGCAAGAATTTTGATACAATACTTAACAGACATACATTATATTTTTGTGTCTACGTAGTTCACTTTTAACAAATAGTGGGCAATTCCTGATGAGAATTTTTATTATTTTTTTAATCGATTTTTATTTCCCGGACAGCATAGTGACCCCCTACTTTTCAAGGATTTAAAATAGTAAGAAATGAATCTTTCTTTTGTGGTTACTCTTTAAATTATTATGGGGTAAATTTAAGAGAATTGAAAAATGTGACTTGATTGAACTTAGGAGATACATATAAAGTACATGCAGTTACAACTTTGAAGAAAACAAATGAGACAAATGCTAAGATGGAGATATTTGAGGGGTCCAAGGAAATCTATTTCCAAGAGTCATCAGTACTGAGAAAATGTAAATGCTTCAGTGCATTGAAAACAAAAAATTATGAACAGCAATTACAGAAGAAACACGAATTTCACAGACTGGATTCTACTGAATGAAGTTTATTAAGAAAGAAAATAGACCCTAGTAATTATTATAGATGTCCATGTTAAGTTTAAAATCCCTTCTTTTACACTTTTGATTACATAATTTTGAGTGTTTAAAAACTTACTTTTTGAGTGATTTGTGCTACTTCCCTTTTAATGCCCAGTCCTATAAACAGGCTTCACTTTGAAATTCAAGACCTTCTAATGTATTGAAAAATTGTTTACTATGAAATTCTTAATAATAATTTTCTAATGTTATGAATGATTATTCTTAACTGCTTATTCATGAATCTTTTTGTGTTTAATTTTTAAGTTGTAGGTATATCCATTATGTCTGTTTGTCACCATTAAAATGTTAAAGAAAATAGCGGACACATTAGTATAATATGATTTTTATATTTAATGTTGAGGATTTTCTTTAAAATAGTATCATTTTTGTATTCCATGTTTATGGAACTATTTTTTTTATTGCTTTCAAGCCACAGCTATTGAGAAAAGAATGTATCATACTATGTACAAGAAGGTGAAAAATACTTAATCAGCATAAGAAAAATTATTTTTGTAATAATTGTGCTGTCGTTGGAAGACAATGATCAGGATTAATCAAGTTTGTGTACAAGATACTTGAATTGCTATTTTTCATCAAATAAATTAAATACTCCTTTTACTATGAATTATTGTTACAATGAGAAAGAAATTGTAATTGTAGGTAGAGGATTTAAGGAGCATAGAAGCAATCCTAGCTTTCATTTCCTAGGTAAAGGAATTTGGGATTTCGTTGACTAATTTGTACAGCTATAAATTATATATTAGAGAGGTATCCAGAATATCCCACTCAGAGTGGGTACAATCAGTTGGATTTTAATAGTTCAGCTATTTCAGTAGAGAGACAACCATTTTTCCAATTATTTATTTTATCTATTATTTTTTTGTAGAATTTAACCAAAAATGGTCTTTCATCTTAGCTGTTACTTTTTTTATTATCTTTCTCTCTTCTTAAAAAGGTTTTCCTTATGTTTTATGCAGGTACCTGCACTCTCATCCTTATGATTTATTTTTGGCTCAAAATTATTTTAAGTATTAGTTCTTTTTGGCAACCTTGAAATATCCTGCTGCTTTTCTAAAAAATTACAAAATAGTGTTTTTTCTTTTCACATTTTTCATGTTTGAATTGTTCATAATTGGTTTCATAGAATATCGTTTCCGTTATGTAGAGCACTCAAAGTTGAGCAGTAGCATTAATTTGGAGCATGATTTTTATGTATACTGCCCTGCAGTTAAAAGACATTGCATTTAAATTTTGTGATATACTCTCTTTTGTTTCTATCATTACTGTCAGGTTTGCTCTTTATTAAATACTCTTTTGTCACTAATTATGATTTCTTTCTTAATAAAATGTCAGAAATCTAGACAAGATTTGATTATGGAATGTAGAATTAATGTGGACAGTAAATTCCATGAACAAAGTACCTTTTTTTTACTCTACAGGTATGATGTAAAATTCATTTTGTTATTAAATAATGTGTACTTTGAGGTAATTAAAAGAATGCATTTTTTTCATATTTGTTTGATGGACTTAAATACTTTTGATGTCTAGTGACAAATATTGTTTTAATACCCCATTCTCATATTTCTCTCTCCCTTTGTCTCCTTTTTATACCATATGCTGTTACTGTGTTAATAATGTTTCATATTTACTTTATATTCATCTTTTAATCCAAAAAATATTTAGTTATTTATTGTTTATGAACTTAGACAGAATTTTGAATCATGATTAATAATTACAATGTATTTATTTTATATTTTTATTGAATACTTTGTTTGTATTATGCCCATATTACATTCTTATCACTACATCCTTTTGAGTGAACTAAGAAGTAACTGTTTGAGTTAGGAGTATAAGGAGCATATCTAGAAACCAATGGCCTCTCCAAGGCCATTGGTTTCCTTTCGTGACATTGGCATAGCTTTGTGATGAAATAATCATTTTACTTCTTTAACCATTTGAAACACTTGAATCCAATGTTGTAACCATTGAATTTATCTTAAATCTAAATGTAAGTTAATTATTTGTTATCAGTTTGTGTAGTCACTCAGTTACATTCTAGGTAAACTTAAGTGATGTTTAATTATACTAGTCTCAACGTATTACTAAAAAATAAACCTGCATAAATATTTAGGCATATCATTTCAAAAAATGTTATATTTATGATATTTCACATCCTTGGATACAAAGTTTTTTAGATACATGTTGAAATACCTCTGCTAAGAGGTATGAGAAAATGGTTTAACCCATGTAAAGTCATAAAAAAAGACTGCCTTTCTTATCTTCTCCATGCAGGAATGCTATTTGAAACTTTGAATATTATGAAATGAAAATGAAGTACAAAATGTATCATCTCATACTAAATATTTTTGAAGTTCTAGTTTTGACCATGTTTTCATGAAGATGTTTATCATCAACAAGAAATCTTTCTTCTTTTTAATGTAAGTGGAATGATGTAAAAAATTTTGAATGTACTTACATATTTCTGAAGTTACTTTGTATTTGTATGTTTATTTTATTAGTACTTTTCCACACAGAGGTAGGTTTATAATGAACCAAAGGTTAAAAGTGATGATACATCTTTCATTATCACTAAATATTCATTATTCTCACCCTAATTTGCAATTATATTTTCATCATCAGATATGATGAGACTAATAATTTGTAGAAATCGATGGTGAAATATCACTGTTACCCATTCTTCACAATTTCTACCAAATTGTGTTCCAGGTTTTTATTCATGCTATTAAACTGTGTGGTTTTTGAGTAAATAGGAAGAAACTGTTACATTTAGATCAAAATAATGATGGTCATCTCATTTCCATCATTTAATTCAGATGATTTTTATGTAATTAAGGCATTGCTACAATGAAGCTAGTTATTTTTAAGCATTTGAATTACAAACAGCATAGCCATAGAACAGTGAATTAAATGGATCTATGAAGGCAATACTTTTAAAATAGTGATTCACCTTCTACTTTAAAATAGTGTTTCACCTACTAGGCTATAAAGCAGGTGAAAAAATGCTTTACCTGCTTTATAAGAGTACAAACATTGTAGGTTCCATTATTAGACATTGCCCAACCTATTGGCTATGTCTATTGTGGTTTAACCATCTAATGACAAGAAAATATTATTATTAATTTTATTATTTTGAAAATTTAAGCTTATAGCTAAACCTCAAACTTCTCTTGATATTTATTTTGTATACCATGTTCTAGTTCTGTTTCCCTGACTATCCAGTGAGTGTCTTAAAAAATGAAGGAACTTTACTTCTGAAGATGGGTGCTGAAAGCAGTAAAACATATTTGAAATATATATTTGTAAAATATATTTTGAAATAGGGTGGAATAGTTTGCAGTTTATAGTATTTTGAAATTTGTGTCTTCAGCTAAAACCCTCTATAAAACAAGTGTCTTAAATCAGGGACTGACAACACAATTTTAACAACATAACTATCAATATGAATCCAGGCATTTTTTTTCCAGATTATATCAGAGACTCCTTACTGGGTTTAGGGTTATCCAAAATTTTTCATGATACCATGTATATGTCTGTTACATTTTTAGGCATTTTAGCAGGTGTAGAGGTCATTTCTCCATGGGGTTGTATAAGTCCCTATATGACTTATTACAAATTTTTCATCAATACTTTTAGCTGTGTTTTACTTTCCTCCATTGTTTGTTGTTTCTAAAATTGAGTCATTAGGTATGTCAATTGAAAAAGTCAAACCTTGACATTGTATGTGTCTTTATTTCTAATTAATTACTTGTCTTCGGCTTAAAAGTTTATCAATGTACAAGTTGGATGAAATGTTTCTGATTAGAAATTCGTAGTGTTCAATACAATATCATCACCAATAGGTGTGATGGTTGATGAATCCCTCAGGCAAATCATAAAAGAGGCTGTCCATGCTATGCATGGCTATGCATTATATCTCGCCTTGTTTTGGTTTTATCTGATCTCCCCACTCTTTCCATTACTCTTTCTGATATATCTCTCTAATCACCATTACCCTGTTCTTACTTTATATTTTTACCATCCTCTAAGCTTCCTGACCTCTTCTTCATTTGTAATATTTGTTGCCAATGGTGTCCTTCCCATGCAGGAGTATGAATGTAGTGGTGATACATGGTTTTCCTCATGGGTACCATGCAAAATTTAGGAATTTTTTTGCACTTCCTGAATCTCCACCCTCTATTTTGTTTCTCTTTTACCCTCCCTCACATTTGTCTCTTGTAAATAAATATATAATGTAAAATATGAGTGAGTAATCTCAAAGGGGTGTTATTTACAATTAGATCAGTTGATTTTTCTGAATGTTTCTTATTTTTTATGAGATGTCTGTTTTAATACCTGATAAACTGCTGCAGTATTGTGCATGTTCAAGTAAACCAAAGCATTAAATTAACTGTCTAGGTTTTTCAGTAATATGGAAAAACTCTAAATTGACCAAATTATCATCATTGACTTTTTGACTTCAATTTAATTCTCTTCGGTGTTTGGAGGATGATTTTGAATTATCATTATGTATTATTGATGAATATGTTGGAGATATTTAAATAGAAAAAGTGCCACCCCTTTTTAACAAAAATTGAATGAAGATGGTTCGGATTTTGGTAATTCCTTTAATAATGACAGGAAATTATCTGCTATCTATTTTTTGCTCTTACATGTTTGTAAACGTTGTGATGATTCAGGAATTAGGAGAATCATTTTCATTCTCGGGTTTTTTTTCCAATGAATGTTTATTCACCGGATGCAGACATTTTGAGGCCAGACCTGGAAATTTTGATTGGCATTATTATTTTGGATTTTATGAACTGAAAGTATTTTTTTTACAGTTTTTTCTCCTGTGTCCTCTATTTTGATTCCTCTAATGTTTAGCTTTCAGCACAATTAGGTTATCCACATCATGAGTTCTCTCTTTGCCTTGCAGTTGCAATAGACCTGATAGTGCAGCACATCTGGGATATTTTACATGGCAGTGGTGGATGGGGTAGCACTCCACAGCTCCCTCCAATTGCCAATGGGTGCCTAATTCGCCCAACACCGACCTCTCCTCCCTCCTCTCCCACAACCACACGTGTCAACAAAGCCATGCTTCGGTAGCTGACTGGCTGCAAGCATCATCATCTCAGGAGGCTGGTCATTGCTAGCCACTAACCAGTCATCCGACTGTCCTCTTTGTAACAGCTCCTCTTGTAACTCTGTGTGGAAACAAAAAGCGTCCAAGCATCATTTGATGTCAAGTCAATTTATCCCAAAGGAAATGATCTTAACAGTGGCAATGTAATATCTTCCAATATTTTCCTTTAGTGTTAGTTTATTAGTGGAACCATACATACCTCCTTAGTTTTCTATGGTAGGTTGGTAGACAATGTTTGAAATAGTTTCAGAAGAGGTCATTTAAATCCCGTGCTTGTGTGTAGTCACTGTTACTAGATGTTTTGCCCATGTCTGTCTACTGTTTAATTTATCTCATTTGATAATTCTGGTTCATTGAATTAGGGAGTTAAATAATTGATCTGCATTTCATTTCAGGTATTATCTCTATACCATAATTGTAGTGTTTTGTTTTGCAATATGTATTGATTGTTTTCACCATGGAAGTCACTTCAAGGTGACTGAGAAGATTCTCAATTCCTGATAAGCATTTAAATATTTAATGCATTATTTTTATCATCTTATTGAATTGATTTGGTGCTGAACTATGACTGTCAAACTATGTAATGCGTTTATTTTACCTTTTATTTACTCTAAATTAATAATAATACTACTGCTAAACTTATTGACATTATAGCCACATTATTCGTTTATATCTTTGTATTATCTTTGAATATAAAGTATCTTTTGTGTTACCTAGGTATTGTAAAGAGCAATATGTACCTGATGTATGTATTGTGGAGGTTAAATTTAAAAAATATGAATTGCACACATATGCACTGCATTCTTATTGCCATTGAATATACAACAATTAATAACTAAGGTGCATTTATTAAAAACTTGGCAGAATTGAGAAAACCTCAAAGAAAATATATATTAAAGTCCTTTGTTTCTGCTCAGAAATAAAATGTAGTGAAGGCTAATCTCTTTTTTTTATTCTTCTGTGTATTTAGTCAGGATCTTCATTGAACAATGTAGATTTTCTATGAGTGAGTCAAGGTACTCTGGCCAAGAGTTCCTCTCTTAAACAAGTTACTCATGTGATATTTACACAAATGTAACACTTTCCAGCCTGGGGTGCTGTTTTGTTCATACTGTTCTATTTTGTCCTATTATATTGAACATTTAATGCCAACAACTTAAGGATTTATAAGATGATGTTGTAGACTAATTAGTCTTAAGTTCATCTATCTTCTTGGTCCCCAGACCCACGAACTGTAATGGCTCTGTTCCATACAGATTTAATGCTTGAAAAAAAATAACCACACTGACTGTCTGGACTGAAGAAATTAAGTGACCTTGACTACTCTTGTTCTTGGTAGTCAATCAATGATACTAGTATTTTATCTTCATGGGCAGTATACTAATAAAAATGTTTTGTGTGATTTGCAGTACATGTATTGATTTTAGGTAGCTGTAAATTGCATTTATATTTCTGTAAAAACATGCTTTGTTTCCTGAGTAATTATATATGATCATGTTACAATGGAAACATGAATTTTCAATGATGTTTTTATTCATCAACAAGTAGATCTTGTTTATTAATGAAATTACCTATCTCTTAATGTGATGCATTAGTATGTATGCACACCTTCAGAAATTAACCAGTGTGTTATAAAAATTATTTTAAGAATAGGTTTATCTTTTTGTGGTCTGATATAATTTAGTAAATACTCTACTCCCAAGATTAGCTTTGTCAGATTTATTTGTATAGTTGATGGGAAGGGGCAGATGTTATATCATTCACATTTTGTTTAACTTTTTTATTGGTCGGGGTTTTAGGTTTCTAGTTTCATGATAGGTTGCCATTGTCATTATAATAGTAATCCTATATAATTATCAGTTAAGCATCCCTTATTGGTGTGGTGGTTGGACTATAGCCACAGCCACTTTTAAGGAAATAAAGAGATGATTCCATAATAAGGACTCCTCAAAACCTCAGCAATCAAGTATGAAGATCATTCCCTAAGTAACTCCAAAAAGCATGAAATTTCCACCCAAAGGAAAACTCTCTAATGCAACTAACTTAATTTAAGTCAGAATGACATTATAATTAGTCGAGCATTCACCAGTTTTAGGTATGTGGCCATACTTTATTTCATTTGATAGTGCTTTGAAATACAGTGAGCTGTAACCACTATTTCGTAATCACTTGGTCGCTGAGTGAATCAACTTTTACTGCATATTATGAAAAATATGCATTGTCTTCCTGTGAAATTTGGAAGAATTTAAAAATAGAAATTTGCATGAAATTTATAATAATATGTATTCTAAGCCTAAATATTATTTCACTTGTGTAAATGGAATCTTCCTTCCATACCTCTCCTTGCCAAAGCTTGTAGAAATTATTAAGTACCCACAAATGTGCGGGTACATAATTAACTATTAAAAATGTTCAGCACTATATTTTCTATAGGAAACTAAACATTTTATGCCATTTCCTATGAATCGAATAATACTTAATGATATTCATTATGAATATCAACATATAACATTAATAAGTTCCTTAGACATTGAAACACATAATACCATCATGTTTGCCATGCAGAAAGAACTGTCAGCAATTTAAAGTCATCCCATCATTAAAATCTCTCAAGATTTTAATTTAGGGGTTATATTGGATTTTTTTATTTCTTCTAAAAGTAGTAATGTGGGTTGTTAAGTGTACCACTACACTGCTGCACAAATACTGGAATGGTATTTTCAATTAGAATAAAATGTTTACTGGTGCGGAAGGATATAAGGGAAAGCAGTAAAGCAATAGAAATTGAGTACTCAATTCCTTAGGCATTCAACAGTTGTTTGGCCAAGTTTAAAAATGATCTCTAACTCATAATTTTCCATTTTAATTTTTTATGTGGAATTTCAAAGTTTTTATTTCTAAGTGGAATCATTTTAATGTTATTTAGAAGAAGTATTGTAGTGAAACTTCTGAAAAATGATGAGTACATGCATAATGAGCCATTTAAATGAATGGGAATTGACAATGACATAAGTATGCTTACGAGGCAGTAGAAAACTATTTTTTTTTTAAATTTTAGTGGAAAATTTATTTTTACTTCAAATATTCATTAAATAGGTTCCAAAAAATTTAAGTGTTTTACTGAGTGTCTGTCAGTAATTGTCATTATATAATCACTGAGGATAAAGTATTTGATTTGGCTATATAATTAGCTAGCATAGCTGTTAAACACTAAGATTTTAACCCTTTTACGTACCATGGGTAAATTTTAAAATATTGCTAGGCTATTTTAATGAGAATTTAACTTTTGCAGTTAAAGGGTATATATATATATACCCTTTATTTATTTTTGTGTGTGTTATATTTAAAGTGTATATATATATATATATATACATAAAATCACTTCGAAAAGGTTCACAATGTAAATAATATTGGTTCAAACACTAGTGGAACGTATAAAAAGACAGGACACAAAAAGAAAAAAACTCACAGTGGTGAAGAATTTCTTTCATTCTCTCCTGAACGGACGAAGGTGGTGGTTCCGCCGAAAATTCTTCACCACTGTGAGTTTTTTCTTTTTGTGTCCTGTGTCTTTATACGTTCCACTAGTGTTCGAACCAATATTATTTATACATATATATATATACACACATACATATATATATATATATAATGTGTAGAAGATAGACAGGAGACGGACAGGAAAACACAGAGAAAGAACGGCACAGTTAAAACTTACACAATATTTCGAGCATTTCAGCTCGTCTTCAAGCTTTGAGGCTATGATGCTCGAAATATCGTATAAGTTTTAACTGTGCTGTTCTTTCTCTGTGTGTTTCTGTCCGTCTCCTTTCTATCTTCTACACATTTTGTGCATTGCCGAAAGACTGCTTCATTGTTTTCACATATATATATTTTTTTTTAAATAAGTTCGCCGCCTAAACCAAAGGTCAAAAGGTTTGAGTCCCATCCTGGGTATGAGTGTTATGTTTGTCCAATTTGGTTTTATGTATGACTTGAAGAGGTGTGAAATGACCATAGCCATCGAAGCACCCTAAAAATAATAATACTACTTCTAACAAAAGATAGGAAAGGTTAAATGAGTCAATGGCTATTTTCATTTTTCTTGGTTTACCATTGGGAACAATTCATTTAGTTGAACTGCCTCATGGATTAATAGTGTTAGGGGTTCTTTAAGTTATTAAATGTTGTACAAATGAATAGATCTCCCATGTACATCGAGTATAGAGATCTCTGATGAGAGCCAACCACTAAATTAGTCATATACTTGCCAGCTGACCCAAGGTCACAAGTTCTACTCTCACCAATGGTATGAATGTTGTGTTTGCCCTAAACTAAATTTTCCTGAATGGTTAGCATCAGCAAGGACATGCAGCCATAAAAATACTTGCCAAAACCATTTAACAAAAATTGTAATTATGGGTAAAAGGTTAGGGAGGAAAAAATTGATATCTAATGTGAGTTTGAGAGAAATATTTGAAAATACATTAATGATGTCTAGTTTTATGTTAATGTGAAAAGGAGTGAAACTTAAAATCAATAATAGCAAAACTATTGTAATGGGTGAAATATCTGAGGATATACTATTAAGAGAGAGTATCATCATTGAAAATATGAACCCATTGTTATATTGATCACAAGATCACAGTTGTATTCTTAATGTGTCCTGAAATGCATTTTAAAAACTCATGATATTTACACTTTTATTAGTATAAAGAAAATCATTCCAACATATATACTTTTTGGAAAAAGTGAAGGAATTTAAGTTTGAAAAAATTTGAACTAACCACAAAATAAAAACTGATTGACAGTCATAGGTCTTAGTTTTGAAGCTTATGTTTTTAAAGATGACATGTTTTCTGCTTTCCCTTATTCCTCTAAATATTATTCTATTATCAAATATTTCTTAATTTGAAAAATGCAAAAAAGTGGTTGTATGAAATTATTGCTAAAGTTTAGCACATTTGAAGCTTGTGATTGCTTAAAAAATATTCTCAAATGCGCATGGAGAGTGATGAGTTTAGTCTTGGGATATTATAGTCTTGAGAAGATATTGAGAAAATACCCATACCAATGGCTGACTACTCCATAGTTGAGAAAAAGAATTATTAGACTCATTATAGTTACTGAATATTTTTAACAGTTGAGGAAAACAAGTAAAAGTTTATCAGACATGGAAATTATTGATGCTTCTGATATTGACTTTGTCATTTTACTATGTCTGTGAAATGGATATACAGTAAAATCCCATTGCAACACATGCCATTTAACTGAGGTTTAGGTTATACCGCTGGTTTTATCATCTTCCCCCAAAATGTTAACATTGTTAGCAGTAGGTAACTTTGTAGCAAATTTTATCTCAATGTGTTCCAATGTGCTACTTCGAGCAATCATATCAACACATTTAAATGATAAAACATCAATTTAAATTGTATTCCACAAATAAATTGGTTATAAAATTTAGTTTATTGCTTCTCACACAGTGTCCTATAATAGTGTGAGTTGTGTAACATGGGTGTAAACACCTTCCCCTTAGACCTGTGTTATAACCAAATTTGACTGTATTTAGACAACTTGATGTTGATATGAGGGTGAAGAGGTATTCGATGTATAACATTCATGAGATAAATTATAGAAGACCGATTGTGTAATAAAGGGATTCTAAGTATAACTACAGAGCTTATTGCTTTAGGTATTTCCATGTACTTAGTAGTAATAAGAATCACTTTGAATTGAGTGACAGTTATTAATTCACCTAGAGGTTTTAAAAGTTAAAATGTCTTCAAAAGTTTCCCCTTTAACTATGTGCTTAAAAATTACTCAAATATCTTTGGTAACCGGGAAAAGCCCTTTACAATCGGGGGTGTAATAATTTAATATATTTCACATTCAATTACTTAATTTTTAAGAACATGTAACAATTAATTTTAGAAAGTAAATCAGCTTTTGTTCCAATCCTAGCACCTATTTAACATAATATTTTGTTATTGCATAGCAGCATGTCCCTTGTAACAAATGATACCTTAACAGGGAGATCTTTATCTCGCTTATGTGTGATTATTAAAAGTTGGAATATCAGTACGCTGTAATGGTAAGGAGCCTATTTTACAAGCACTGAACATTAAGGTACCATTGATTATTATTATTATTCCTAATTTGAAAATATTTACTTTCTGACGTTGTGCTGAATGGTTTGTTGGCTTATTAATCCAAGATTCCTGATACTAAGTGGTTGAGTAAACTAGTTGGATGGAAATCTGACTTCCTTTAAGAAATTTACTCAAGTGAAGGCTAGTAACCAAATGAGTTACATTTTTCTAGTCCTTAAGTCCTAACATACCCATTAACTAACAACCTATAACTATTAATGCAAATGGTCTAGGCAGTTGGTTGTATGCCTCTGCAGGTAACTACTTTTTCAAATATTGAAATTAAGCCTGAATTTAAATTTTCATTGCTATGAAAAAAAACCTTGTTCTTATGGAAAATGTTAAAAAAGAGGCATTTGAAAATGTAATTAATGAGAGTTATTTATTCATCTTTAAATTTATACGAAGCTCATGTGTTGTTGTGTAATTAAAGTATCATGGTACTGAAGAAGGTCTACCACAGGGTATTTGAAGAGTGAAGAGGGGGCCAAGAAAATTAAAACTTTTTTTTAAAGATTTACTTGATAAATAACATTATATTTCTGCTGTTGTTCTCAGATACAGAAATCTATTTCATAATTTTCTAAGAATACGAGTTGTTTACTGATTTTTTTTGAGAGTAATAAATATTTATGATAATGTCAATGAAACTCCCTTCTTTGTTAAGCATAAGTATGGTTTTTTTTCATTTTATAGAGTGATGGTGTAAGTAATGCTAAAACAACAACTGGTACATATGGGAATTAAAGATATTCATTGGCAAACTCTCAATATAACTTATTTTACAAATTTCATTCTCTATAAAAAAAGGACATTCACAGGTCACTGAAAATCACAAAAATATAGTTTACTAGATGTAGAAGGGTCAGGTTCATAGGTTTTAATGAATGTTTTTAATAAATATACAAGTGTTGAATGTAGTTGGTCTGCAGTAGAATTTGATAATTCCATATTAAAAATTCCCCAAGAAAATTGTTTTTATGGCTAATTATATTATAGAATAGGAAGAACTGATTTCAACAAGTCATGTTCTTCCTTGAGCATCAAATGTTTTGTAATTTGAATCAAATGTAATCATGGTAGAAGAAATATTCTGTCATTGCCATCATGGAATGTTTTAATTTTCCAACCTGGTGCCATATTGCATTTTGGATTAGACAAGATTCAACATTATATGTAAGGCTGAGATATGGTGCCTGAATTGGAGCTTGAAACATTCCATTTCACCATGAATTTATTAAAGTAATGATGAAGCATGTGTTCATCATCTTTTCATGTATAATTGTAATCAGTTTATAATAAATTTGTATCTGTCCATTAATCAGAAACCAAGTTGGTGGTTTTGCCATGATTTTTTGTGATCTTGATTTGGATCTCACCAACAAATTTTAAGGCTGCCATTTTTCACTGCATACTTCTGATGGGTGCTGATTTGAGTGGTTTATATAGATAAATGGATTTTATTTTACCTTGAATTCAACTTAAAATCCCCTAATTTATACCGATATGATAAGTGGGACCAGTATTTTGAAGATATCCCTAATGTTTTCTTTTGTTTTTTTAATGTTTTACTTTATTCAACCATATTGTTGGCTGTAATGGCAATAAATGGTGCTTTAAAAGATAATACTTGAAATTTATTTAATCACACCGAGCCTGCATTCCCTTATAATAATGGGTAAGTGAAGAGGAGATTTATTATTAGGAATGACCAGGGAGAGAGAGAGAGAGAATGGGGTTTTATTCTGAGATACTTGTAGTTGATTTTTTATGTTGGTGCAAATGTGTGTGTAGCAGATTGCTGTGCAAGTATCAACTAATGTGCAACCTATGTATTATGAAAGGAGCATTGATTTAGCTGTGTTGAAGATATTTGTTTAGGATGCCATTAAGTCATCAGTGTGTCCTATCAACGTGGACTGTTCAAAGACAAATGAGCATCTTGGTGAGTTAAAATGCATTTGCATGTTTTATTTTGTCCATTCAAAGAGCTTAATAACACATGAATATTGTATGTGCTTCTAACATAAATGGGTCTGCTTTAGTTAATCTGCATATCTTTGGTTGACTTATGATTCCATGTTTTGCTTGGTTGAAAAAAGACTCAGTTGGTGTGCATGTTGTACTGAAAGTGAATCACACATTTCTGTGGGGATTTCCTGATTCACTTATGCTTGTTTTGTTTAATATTTTATGTACTTGGGTAGTGTTCAGAGTTTCAGGAACAATTTCTATTTAATTTTTGCATCTTAACATAGATACCCTTTAGACCATTAAATAAAATGTCATAAATCATAGAGTACCATTAAATTGTATCCTATGTTTCACCATCATCATTTAAACCTGTCAATATGGTTTTAAGAAGATTCTGTTGATGCACTACATATATTTAAAAAAGTAATTTACAAACACTGTGTGATGCCACTGGTGAAATCCCCAAGTGTCCCTAAAAAATCAAATTTTTACTATGAAAATGTATTATGTGCATACGTGAGGTCACAAAGAAATGTAACTGTGGCATTCAAATATAGGTACTTGTGTTCTGCCAGACATTTTGGTAATTAATGATATGATATTAGAAAATTAATTTAGTGAAGTGATTACACCAAGTACCATTCAATTAGATATAAAATACAATTATATACAGATTTTATAATTAAAAATCTAGGTATCTCAATTATTTCATGCTAAGTCATGCACAAACACAGATTTTCAATACTTTAATGTATTTCTGTAAATCCTCATTACTAAAATTTTCACCAGCAACAAAAAAAAAACTGCAGGTTTCTGCTACCATCCTGTAATGAAATATATCTTCAAAGTTAGTGGCAGACTCATGCAACTTTTGGATGTCCTAGACTTTTTACACATTTATAAAAAATATTGAGCCCACAAAATTGTCTGGAATCTTTTATGAAATGGATTTGATATAGTATTCTTAAAACAATCATCGAATTTTAAACATTCTCTTACCATCCATTGTGGACTAAGAGTTATGTACTTTTCTACAGACTTCAAATCAATCTGTGAAAAATCACTCAAATCTGCAGTAAAGGACATAATTCTTTTCTATGGACATTAGAAACTTCCTTGCAGTGAAGCCTGAAATAATTCAATTCCATGCCTTGCTATAGTTTAACAAGGAATAACAAAATCTCTTTTTCTTTGTAATGCTTAAGAATAAAAGCAACTATGCTCTAAACACCAAGTACTCAGAAAAAAAAACATCACATGATGGAAATTATATTCAGATTTCAATTCACTGCTTGAATAACAATGGGAAGCCAACCATATCAATCCTAAAAATGATGCTGTTTTTCCCATGCAGAAAAAATCTTCAATGTGAAATTATTTTACTTAACTTAAACTGAATCATATATGACATAAACTGCATATTGCACAATTGAAGACATTTTTAGAATATGCTGTACATCTTTTTGCTTAGTAGGGGCTTTATTTTTCAAGCGCTTGCAATGTATTTGTAGTGTTATGAAATTATTAGATTTTTGAATATGCAGTGATAGGCTTTTTTATTTAAAAAAAAGATTTTTTCTCTATAAAACTCAGAAAGAATAGTATGTACCTATATTATTCCTTGTGTAAGTTTATTGTTGTCTATTTCACAATCATAGGTGGTAATGAAGATGAAAACACTTGGTTTTTCCACATGAAAATTTTTTATTATATACGACCTAGGTTTTGACTTGCAAAGTCATCTTCAGGTGAATTACCTCCCATATGAGGTAACTTAATTTATTATATTTTGAAACTGTAAACATATATTTAACCTTTTCAGAGTACTACAGAAATATTTTCCTTTAACCATTCATTAAGTCCAGACTTATTTTTATGTTGTGTTAGGCCGAAATTAGAGTTTTGAGTTCAAATTATTGAATTTTCCAGTGTTTTGATGGGAGGTCACTGCTTTTGTAGGAGTGAAAAATTAACTCATTGAGTTTTTAGTATGAAAGAATAACATGTGGATATATTGATTGATAATGTTACTTGCAATAGAATGTGTCTTAAGAGAGATTAGGCAGTAAAGAAAGTTTTTCCAGTTGTGATTATGGTTGGACTTTGTGTGAAAAATGAAACCTTCCATGAATATTTCAAATATACCCGCAAGGCTCCTAGGGCTGCACTTCCAATAAGACTATAAGTAAACTGAAATATAATGAAAGTCTTGATACTCGTATTAAAAGAGATTGTTATTTTGCTCTCTTCATTTGACCCTATTCTAGCTTGGGAATAATGTCAAAGATAAACCAACGGATGTGGCTCTTGTGAAGTTTACCTAGATATGGACACTTCACTTAGAAAATAAGAGTGCTTAAGGCACATTGCGTCTGCACCAGTCCAGAAAAAAATATTTTGTGTATCATCATAGTAGATTCTGAACATCCTTAATGTCCTCGGAACTCTACTGCTGGTGTTTGACACACAAACAATTGAACACTGTGAATTACCATAGAATAAATAAATATGCTATATTGTATCAGATTCCAAGGCAGATTAAATGATTTTCAGAAAAAACATTGATTGTTACACGAGGAATATTTTTTTTTTTAGTCTTGGGTGTTTTTATGTTCATTCCCATAGGATGTTGCTCCTGCACATCATATCTGAATCCTCATCCATTTAGCTTCAGAATAGATGACATCATTCATTTATTGGGAATAGAACCATTATTTTTTAGGTTTGCATGAAATGAAAGAGCACACAAAACAGGCATAAGCCTTGGAGGAATTTTCCTCACAGTTAAGTGATACAATAGCTTCAGCTTCATAATCAGTTTTATTCTTTCATCTATTTATTTCTGAAGTGATGCAGTAACAGTAATTATGACATTAACAGAGAAGAATGTAGAACATGGATGTTATGGACAACAGAGTAGAGTAGCTAAAATATTTGGAAGTTTTATATAATGTAGGGGTGGACTGGAGGGATAGGTATCTCATCCAAAAGTTTTATGTGACTCAGACCTCACAAGTAAAGGTGGCAAAATGAACAGTTTTAGGCAGAGGAGTTACACAGAGCTGTCTGCTGTTACCCATTTTTTAAAAACTTTTCTTCAGAGGAAATTAAAATTAAATTGGCTCTTAAAAATGATCACTCAGATACAAACAAATTATCAAATACATTGAAAGGACAAAATGTTCACTTGTTCTGTTATTATATCCATTGTATTCCTATTTAAATTAAGACAGCATTTGACCATTTATTGATCCTCTCTCCCTAAAGATATGCTGCCTGTGACAGCATCTTGAAGTTCATCATCAAAGCACTAGGATTCAGGCCATTTGTTCATGCCATTAAACAGGTAAAAATCACTAGGAGCCGAGTCTGGGCTAAGCCTCTTAAGTAATAATCCTTTTGCATCCAAAAAAACAATTGCCATAACAAAAATAACTTGTTATATAAACAATTTTCCACTTAACAATTTCTTTCCTGGTATGACCTGCGTTTCAATGGTACATTTTTATCACCAGGTACGACTACATAAAAGTGCCCAGCTTACATAAACTTTCTCGGTAGGTGGATGGGGTAGGGTGAGTCCTACTGAGAACAGGTATATAAACTGACACTTTTATGTCTTTTGTAGTCATACCTGATGATAATGGTGTAATGTCGAAACCCAGGTGGTCCCAGCAAAGAAATTGCTAAGTGCAAAAGTGTGATTTTATCAAGTTATTTTAACTATGGCAAACTTCCACAACTTCAAGCATGAATTCACCCAATTTACTGGCTGTAACCTTTATTACCCCCAAAGTTTAATGAACTTTCATTGGTTTGTTTGGTGAAGCAGTTTGGCCCCAAATTGTTGACTTGTATCATCTCAGAATTTAAGTATGATACTCAGGTTTCTTCACCAGTCACAATTCTGTTGAGAAAGTCTAGGATAGATACCAATTGCTGTGTTTTGTAATCTCGGAAATCATTTTTGGAACCCACAGCATGAAAAACTTTTCTGTTGCCACCTCATGCAAAAATGATGGAGAAATTTGTGGAAACTGCCAAACATCAGCTCAGAAATCACAAACTACCTATTTTCACAAACTTTTTCATTAATTTTCTAAATGAGTTCATCACTGAGTACAGATGGACGGCCACTCCTCTCATCATGAATGCTTGTTCAACCACTTGTAAATAATCTTACCTATGATACACGATGCCTTTACCCTATTTCATTTTGCCCATAAACACCACAACTTTCTCTGAATCTCAGCTGGTGACATGTTTCTTGGCAAAAATTATATTACTGTGAGCACCTCACTTTGGCAACATTTTCTATTGCAGCACTCATTTTAAAAGGTTATAAAAGTTGAAAAAATGGCAGCATGACCTTCTCACTAATACTGAGCTGTTGAACGCGTTGTCTTTTGAATTGTATTGCTACCCTCCCCACTTACCATGCAGCTTTAATTTAAATGGAGGTCACTTTGTGGATAACCCTCATAAAATGAGTGTTGGTAGCAAGTATTTATGGAGGATTTATTTTTGGGTAGGCTGCATTTATTCTTTTTCAAGCTCTTCCTTGGTCATGAATCCCAAAAGGTCATGTCTACCTTTGCTTTAATATCATCTCAGTGAGAAAAGTAATTTGGCCATCTCCTGATATTGTGTAGTCTGTAGTAATATTTTATTTTTCCAATTCATAATGTCCATTTCAATTCCTTTATATTGGCCTTTTCCCTTCATTCAGTCATGGCAAATGTATAAGCCATCGTAGCATTTGAAGTTTGTATTAGTATGCAAGTTTTCAGCCAAGGTAACCTACCAATAATAATGAAATTATTTTTGAGGAAAAATATGTAAAATGAATCATTGGACACTTGGAAAGGTAATGGTTAGGATGGTTTTATTCCAAAGTTTAATTAATGAGATTACATGTAATTATTGCATTACTTATTTAATTCATTTAATATGAAGCATTCTGGTATGTTCTCCACAAAGGCAAACAGCTAGAACCTTATGTTCTAACAATACTAGATATATAGGAATAGGTTGTGGCAAGAGTTATGGCAGAATGTGGTTTAAGCATTTTAAGAGTTTTTGGCATAGCATTTGAATTTTCCTATTTCCTCTGATTGAAAAAATGTGGGTATGGCCCAGTCATATGTATTCACTTTATATTAATAAATGCTATAGAGTCAGGTGAAATATTGATGGAAATGATCCATAATCTAAGAAATGAGGATTATTTGCAATTTCCACTTTTAAAAAACTTCTTCTTGATTCTTGCATGTGTCAGTGTACTACACCAAAATATGTTGGAATAAAGAAGTTTTAAAAATAGAAATTATAAGTTGTCCTCATTTCCTAGATTATTCAGTTTATATTCTCACTAGCAGTCATGTATATCAAGGTTATAATTATTCTATCAGCCATACACTGACACTTGTAAAATTAATGGTACTCATTAATGACAATATTCATGTTGACAATAACTTCATTGGTATTTGGTGAAATGAATAAGGTTAGATTTATTTGTTAACTTAATTTTGATTCCATGTAAATTGCATGAAGACAGTTCACCATTTGTCACTAATAGAGTGACAAGGCCACACGGCATTGCCATTTCTGTTACGTAAAGAAAAATAACACCCTTGGAATGGCCTACCTTATTTAATAAGATTATTAAATTTCCTTCTTTGTTCAACATTCCATTATGTGGATGTCCTGTTTCAGATGAGGTAAGTCAATTATTTTCGTCCAACTCAATAGTTACAGAATACCGATGTAAACATTGTTATTGATCCTTGGCCCCTTAAAAAATTGATGAAAATAAGAACAATTTTCTGATTGCAGCATACTTACTAATGCAGCTCAAACAATTTAATTTTTGCAGTTGCCATTGACCTTATTGTTCAACATATCCAAGATCTACTGGGGAGCTGTGGTGCTAGACAGACATCTGTGGAATCAATCATTTCTGGGAGACAAATTGAAAGGCCAGAGGAAGGGATTGAAACACCACCATTATCTCCAATACACAGCAACCGTTGCCCACATTAATACATGGTGACAACCAGTATTATTGTTACAGCCCTGAAGTTACCATCTAGTGAGATTTTGGCACTTAATATCACCCCTAATCATAGAACTATAATATTGTAGGTGGCTGTTGGGATGATATATTTTTATTATTGTGTAATTCTTTTTCTGTAACATAAATATTGGTATCCAGAGTAGTTTTATACAGAAATATTTTTATGATAAATTTGTTATTACTTTGAAATTTATTTTGTCAGGCCATGTTGACTTTTTAGTCTTATTTTTGTTTCAAGCTGTAATTATGTTCTTAAATTATATTCAGCACAGCGGGTGATTCACCAGCAAGTTTGTTACATTTACAGGAATACTCTGTTATAAAATAAGTATTATTTAGGAAAACATATGGGCAATTATTGCTTAGCTGAAAAATGTGATTGACACTTCTTCAAATGTTATTGATATTAGTTGGGCCGTAGGGTTGTCAACAAAAATCACAGAAGAAATATATTCATATGCTAAAGGTAATTTTTTTGTAAGTGGTAACATCTATATAAAAAATCAAGTATTTGTTTATGGAAGGTGCAAAAATTGAAGCTTTGAGAGGTGAATTTTCTTTAGTAGTAATCATCACAAATGAGTTTTTAGAATGGTGTAAAAGTTATATTCATATGGATATAACTTATTCACTAGTTGACTTATATTCTTGGAATAAAGCACCTAAGCTTAATAGGTAATGATACTCTTCTTGTCTGCACTATTTGTTTATTTTTCTATAAGTATGATTGAATTGGGCCTTTGCATTTAACATCCTCTTGTCTTAAGTTAGCTTTTGTTTTCATTTAATTAGGCATTTATTTTATCTTGTCACATGTAATGGTTACAATTGTTATAACGAAGTTAACATTTGAATATTATTGCTACAACCCCCTCCCACAAAAAACAATAAGGGTCGATCATTACTTCTGTCACCTATTAGGTGGCTAGCATTCATTTTTTTAGGTATTGGCATGGTATTGAGCACAGAGGTGTCAGCTAAACCTATGATAATTATTTTAAAGTCATATTTAATGTATTTCTGAAGTTTTTTATTTAAAGTATTTATTTAACCACAATATCCAAAATGTCACAGACTTGACTGTGATTTCAAATCAGCAGAAGGTAGCCCAGACATTCAGGAAAAAGTTTTATAAGTGAAAATACTTTTGTTTTGAAGAAATTAAAATTTTTCTATATAATAACTGGTTAAGGTTCTAGATATAGTCACTCTCCTTAAACAAAATTCAACTCTAGCTACTTGTTTTCAAGCAGTGTCTATGACATTTAGTGTTCTAAAAATAATGCTTAAAAATGAAAGGGAATGACATACTGCATTTGTTTTTTCTGTCCTTTTTATAATTAAAAGGAATTTTAAGGGTGAATGACAATTTATTTGTAAAGAAAAAAAAAATGCTTTCTCACAGTTTTACATTCAATTGTTCTATAAAACCCATCAGAAGCTTGTATGTATTAAATTTTAAAAAGTACTTTTTGTGATAACCTGATTTTTACATTAGTTATTTCTATTAATCATTTAAAGTCCAGTTTGAAAATTCTTCATAGTTTAAAATAATATTCAGCTTGAAAGCTGGCATCGTACATAATCGATGGTACAAATACATTTTTATCAATGCTACTACCATAAGTTTACTGGTGTTAACATAGATTATAAAAAAATTATATTTTCATCTCTTACTACCTTTTAGACACCTTGCATTTCATGACTTTATACGTACAGAAATTTTACTTCCTTGAATGGCATACCAAGAAAATACCAGTACTCACAAATTGTTTATTTTGGTTATAATTATTCTTGCTAATATCACCTTACTCATTATATTTGCACCATGTTATAGTCCAAAATATTGAGACTTTGAAAAAATGTGAAAAAGGGTGGTTAACCTTCTACATGATGGTTGTAAATATGTAATGCAACCTGTATCTTATTGAATAAAGTGTTTGGATACAAATTTTGAACAATTATTAGGACTTGATTTAAAATCTTTATCCAAAAAAACTTGGCAGGACATTCTCTGTAAAGGCTTCAAAGGTGATGGGATAAAAATATATGTACTTCACTCGATTTCTTGCCTTTCTGTCACAATACGTGCACTTATATGTCCATTAATCTGTACAAAGGAATGCACAGAACAATTCAAATGTTCATAAACAGTGGGGGGGACAAGTTATCAGGCTATAATTTATGTCATACTAGAGAAAATATCAGATCTCTCACAACCACAATCTGATTTGAAATATTTACTGCTTCAAAGCATGCAACACATAGCTTGATGAATTGTAAAACTTTAACATCACCAATTCCAGAATAAAACATTACTTCTTATACATTTCCATCTGGTCTTAATGGTTCCTGAGGAATGCTTATCTCTCAGGTTTACTCCATCCTTAAGTATGTTCCCAGGGTAAGCAACTTCCATGGATATATTTAAATCTTCCCAAGATGTAATATCACCATCCTTACATTGCAACAAAGTCATCTCTCTGTAATAAATAATAAAAATCATAGTGTTAGCAGGTTATTTAAAATATGTATGTATTTAAAGGTGTACTACACATGCATGTTACATACAAGTGTGATTATAAGCACAGATGTACAAAAGTTGTACAATCACTCTAAAATATGTTTGGAGTTCCCAACATGAGGAAAATGATGTTAACCATTACGTGAAAATCATGTTGGGCACTAAATGTAAAAAGATCCAAACACCAAAGAGAAAAAAAATTGTGTCTCGACATGAGAGAGGAAGAGAGACAAAAATGTTAATAGAAAACAAAAAGATGTAAGGTCAGTGAACTCCTTGAATAATAATAATACTTATCTGACTGATTTACAGTGTAAATATAAGACACGTCAATGGTATAGATATATAAGAGAAAGGTTTACACAAATATTGACAATATATGAGAAAACAGATGGTTTTAGCTGATTTCGAGACTGCTTTTAATTCAAGGGATGGCGAAAGAGGGATTACAAAGAAAAGACTAATCTTTGGACTCTTAAAGAAGATACTGAGGAAGAGACTAGCAAAGTTTTACATAAAGCATGGCTCTGCTATGGATCAGAGACTTGAGCAATAAAGGAGGAGATTGAAAGAAGACTGGAGGCCCTGGAGATGTAGTTATGGAAAGGATTGAGCTGGTGTGCCAAAGTGAGGAATAGTTGAGAAGAGGGAAGATTAGAAGAAAAAACTAGAACTGAATTTGACATTGCCTGAGAAGAAATTGTTTGCTGGTAACTGTATTAGAAGCATTGGTGGACGGGGACGGAAAAGGAAGCAGATGCTGGATGACATCAGAGTAGGAGCGAGATATGAGTATACAGAGTGAGACAGACTGAGAGAAGAGCAAAGTGGAGGAGCCCATGAGCAAAAGTAGATGGGGCAGAAAAACTGGAACAAACTGACTTTAATTTAAGTTTGTCTTTTGAGAAAGGTACGAAATTGAATTTGAGTGTAATGGGGAAAACTGATATGTTACTCACTTATACAATCTGGTAAGTGTTATGTATATAAGAGGGGAAATACTAAGATATTCTAGAAGACCATAGTTGCCCCAATTAAAAAAAAAACAAATACAACAAGTCAATTTCATTACCACTCCCTTTTAATATCAGTTAGCATCCCTTTTCCGAAAATCCCAAATGGTTATGAGTTACTCAGGAGACATGCTGAAGCAAAGGGTATTTACCATATCATTGTATTCCATTACATGCTTTCTAATTGCTGACGTGTCCACCCAAGTCACAAAGTCCTCAAGATTTCTGAAATAGTGAATACAATTTAAAAATAAGTTGTGCATATTCAATAATGTCTAACTGTAATCAAATGCAAATTGGGAGCATGCAACACACAAATATATATAAAATGAAAGAGAAAAATAAAATGTTCACATAATGTTATGCAAAAATAGGGCATACAAAAATGTATGCATGAGCAAACTCGGCGAATAATTGAAGGAATTTAAATTAACTACAATTGAATGATTTCTTAAAAAAAAAACCCACCGAGATACCAAAAAAGCTGGATCCTTGATAACTTCGGGGCCCACACGTATATGTCCTTGCTGTACAAGTTTAGTAGCCATTCCCAAGGCCTGAGCCATGTGTGCCTTAACTACAAGGAATGGAAGACGTCTCCTACAAAAACTTGATGCTGTTACTTTATCACATAATGCTAAGTCCCTCTTGTTTGGAATCAGGCCTAAAATGTATCTGAAAGGAAATGTAGCAATTATTGAACCTATTTAATTCATGTAAAAATATTACATAAATTCACAAAAAATTATCCATGTTAGGAATAAATAAACTTTGTATTTTTCCACAGATTTTATTTTTCTTTCAACGTGTTTCGCCGTCACTACGGCATCACCTGACGATGCTGTAGTGACAGTGAAACGCGTCGAAAGAAAAATAAAATCTGTGGAAAAATACAAAGTTTATTTATTCCTAACATGGATATATATAACTT
>WURS02000004.1:1978528-1994205 GCA_011762765.2 Rhinocypha anisoptera | reverse complement strand
TCTTTTCCTTCTCTCCTCGGCTCTGCGTGCCGTCCCCATCCTCTCCCCCCCCCCCCCCCTCCCCCCCCCCCCCTCAATCAATGGACAGAATGGGCGGGCTTTCAGACCCAACACTTACATTAAAAATCCAGCGCACAATTATGATGGACTTTTCACTTTGGCGATGCTCTTCTCTAGAAATCCTTTTCAACACCACATTTCTATTTCTGTTGTTACTGCATTAAATTTTTTCCTAAGCTGAATTCAAAGCTCTGGTAGGTATTTATCTCCTTTCTTTTTTATTGTCCAAGTCTAGGCCTCATATAAAATAACACTCCTAACAAAAAATTTGGCAAATCTTTTTTTTAGTTCCTGGAGGAAAGAAGGCCTTTAACCATCCCAAGTTCCACATTTCCATTGTTAATTCTTATCCTGAAAGATTCCCTTGGAAGTAATTGTAGTTCCTGCCTCCATTCCATTTCTGCCTCACTCCTGTTTCAGGAGAGGATGTGGGCTACAGGTGAAATTACCAGCATAAAGATAATACTGAAAGTTAATAGAGATTATGTATGCAATGAGGAAGGCCAAGGGAAAAATATATAGGGAAAGTTATAAAAGGTTCAGGAAAGAAGTGTCTCTTAACACTAGTTAAGGAAGGATGGAGGTCTCCAGTCAACCAATCTTTGGATTGATGATGATGCATGCTATAACATTTAATAAGAGTATTTGATAGTTACCAGGAAAAAATTATTAGATATTAAATAACATCAGAATTGATTGGAAATATGACAGATAAATAAAAGAACCATACAGAGGTAAAAAAGTGATAATGAGAGAGGTAGGTGAAGATATAGATGGTATGAATATTGAGGGAGAATTGAGGCAGGAATGTTGCCTGGAACCAATTTTTAAAAATATATCTGCGAGAAATTTACAGAAGAAGCTTTAGAAAACACAATGGTTCTAGTGATTGATGAAGGAAATGGT
Source organism: Rhinocypha anisoptera (assembly GCA_011762765.2). NCBI lineage: Eukaryota > Metazoa > Arthropoda > Insecta > Odonata > Chlorocyphidae > Rhinocypha > Rhinocypha anisoptera. The sequence continues at coordinate 1,993,239 of WURS02000004.1, read as the reverse complement.
GACTCGATAAAATATGCTTATGTTTTTATCAAGACTAAGAAGAAGGCAGCCCTTAAGGTCATTCCTGAATATTAGTTCCTAAACTGCTTCGAAGGTTGGAGTAGGCACTGGCATCAGAGTATCAGGAGGGTTAAATACCTGCTTAATACTAGTTAAAAAAACCACTGGAACTAAGGAAAAGATTTTCACATTTTTTGGAGTCTCATTTAATATGGAAATAGAAAAGAAAAACCTTCAAAGCTTTTTAGATTGTCTATGGGGAAAATTGAGTGTTGTGGCAGTGAGAAATGAAGTGTTAAGAACGATTGGAGAAGAAAGATATTTAATGAAAAGGATTTTCAAAAGAAAAAAGGCATAGAATGGGCATATATTTAAAAGAGATTGCTTGCAGAGAAGATTCATTTAAGGGAAGGTTGAGGGAGAGAGAGGGAGAGGAAGGAGTGATAATAAGAGTGGAAGGTTTTGACACAGAAAAGGTGAATTTAAGGAGAGGAGTGAATGTGGTGCCATTGAAGAACGTGTAAAATTAAGTGAATACCAATACCAAATAATATATGGGGGAGTACTTTGAAGACCCAGTGAAAAGAGAAGATAATTGAGATATTTTCAAGAAGAGGAAAACTAAAAGGACAGTTATTGAACCATAACAATTTAGTAAAGACTACTTTGGAAGGGACCATAGCAGAGAAGAACTATAGAGACATGGCAAGGACAAGATTTGAGAAATGGGCTATGGAGAACATAAAAGGGTTAACATCTATTGTGGCATGAAGAGGTACGACAATAATAGGTTAGCTTGGAGACCTACTGAAAACCAATACTCAAGAAAGATAACCTATGATAATGATCGCATATTACTTTTATGGCTTTATGAATGCTGATGGCATTGCACATAACTAACCATAATAATAAAAATTACTCTACCCTATTTTGTTCTCTTGCTCACATCATTTCTTTCAAGTGTTTTTTCCAGAAGCAATATGTAAAGAAATTTTGATCAGAAGATACATTAAATTTTGCAATAAACAATCAAAGTAAATATTTAACATATGCCATGATCTCCCTGTTTCTTAGACCTTCTTTATCCTAATAGAGAACCTTTTATTGAGAATGTTATGCAATTTTTTCATAGCACTAATAACAATGGCTGTTAGTAGTTATAACATTTTATCTAACATGCTAAGAAACAAAATGTTTAAATAATGACATATGCATTAACAAACTGCTCATGTTCTTAAAATAAAGTTGAATTGAACATTTGTATATATGACTGTAAGTTGCATTTTACTACTGCTAATTTTATCTGTCTGGGAATTAATACCATTGTATTGAAATTCCTAGGACCAGGAGTAACTAACAAGTGATCAAAAGGATAAAACTGTTCATATCATTAGTTATTTTTAAACCTATGACCTTTCAGTCCAATGGTAATTCTTCTTATCGAAATAGAAACAAAAAGGTAATTATAAAGAAAGTAAGGTGCTGAAAATTTGGAGCTGATGGCCATAGTGGTTCTAATTAATTAATGTAGAATCTATTTCAGTCAAACTTTATATGCACATATATACCATTTGAACCAAAACACTGTTTTATTCTAAATCTCACCTTATGTATATGTTTATTTCTTTAAAATGTCTCTGTTTTTCTAAGAGTACTTTCACCAAACTAATTTCTGTGAAAATCAAACTTTAACAGAACTACGATTTATTTAAATAACACTCTCATATGAGACACCACACTGACAATCAACTCCAAAATTCATATTGATAGGGTTACTCACGAAGAGAATAAAATATTCAATATAGTACACAGTTAACACGTGTAATACAATAGCAGTTTAAGAAGAAATCAATGAGACAATTGATTCCTTGAAGTACTTTCAACACTGACATTTTGATAATGCTTTGAAATTCTCTTCGACTTGTTCAAAAACAAACAAATTACAAAAATGAGAAATCCCAGCATTTTCTTATAAGAAACAATCATTTGTTCCCTCTCTTACATCTGATAATCTCAAACACCTTCAATATATGAAAAAATACCATAGAAATGTGTCACACACACAAAATTTCCATTAAAGGGAAAAAAATCACATTGACAGGAAACTGTATGATTGATACATTAACAACACCATGTCATGCTCACTATACTCATGGAAATAGTTTAATCAAATTTGTTTCCAAGTATTTATACTTTTGAGCAAAATACTTTGGTGACATATAGTATTTCACATTTATCAGTAGTACAGTGCCATGGAAAGAATTTAGATAAAGATTCACTTTGCTTGACATTTTCATATCAGTGTGCTCAACGTATGATTAATGATAATCCACTTTTAAGGAAAAATTCAAGACAAAAGTCATTAAAACCATTCAAGTCCATTTTCCTTAAAGTAGCTCACAAAAACATCCCAGGAGTGGAAATAGAAACAGGGGAATACACGTTAATTACAAAAGTAACATAAAGAAACATCTAAAAAAAAATCACTTGCAAATTGCCATAAGTGTTCACTTGTGCTTGTTCGTAAACTGTCAACCAATCAATCAAACAACATCACATCACAGCAGCTTCACTTCATTCACACATTTTTCCTATTAAACACAATCAACTGAAATTCAGGGATATATTATGCTCAAGACAGATTTTCTGGGACTCATCAATATATCTGGTGCATATTGTATGCAAAGCACAACTCAAATGAAACACCTGCACACTGTCCGAGGAACTTTTCTTTAGAACCGTGTAATTTTTGTGTTTTTACAATCCAACAACAAACAGCTTCTAGGAACATATGCAAATAAATGAGACATCCCAGTAGATAATAAAATAACATCAGCATATTACAATGCAAAGAGCTATTATCTACTGGCTATATTTGTGTGCCAGTGTGCTTTTCACAATAACCATTGCAGGAAATCATATAAAAATTTATTGTATAGCCAGCTTCAATGTGTAAAAACCACTTGATTTAAAGCCATTTGAGGAAGAAAACACCCAGATAAATCCATAAGAAAAATTAACAAATCATCTGCACACACACAAATATTAAGCCAAATAACAAATCATGTTCTTCTCAGTCTTTACATTGGTGTACATCAAAACAAGCACACCATAAGTATACAGTCAATATCTCAATTTTTCACTGCTAATATACACTACAATATTTTGGTGGAAGTGTATGAAAGTGGTGGAGACAAATATATAAAACACATCAAATTCATTAACTAGGAATCTCGCTTTTAAATATTTTCATACCAGCCTTCTCTACACTTATGAGATTTTGCTGCACATAACACAAAATGCCTACACACAGACCAATAGAGAGAGCTTGTGAGGAACATGTCCAAAAGCAAATGAAATTATTTTTAAAATCTAAAAATGGTGAGCAAGAAAGAGCTCAAGATTTGTAAATTAAATGAACAGTTGCAGATTTATGTACATTGTTAAATCAAAAAATGATTTCCATAATTCATTGCAATCAAACTTCAGATGTAATTTTATTATCATCCACAAAAATTCTTTGTTGATTTAGAAGAGATGCTTCATGATTACATTATCTGCCAGAATAACCTATATTAATCAACACATGCTCCCTTCAATTGATTTAAAACAATCATGTTGGGCAAGAGTGAGGATGAGGTATTGAGGAATAATAAAGTGATTGCACAGCTCAATGTTTAATAAAAGAGCCATCCCTATTTGCTATGGCATTAAAAAAGTATCACTTTTCTGACTTATAAGTTACGAGTCTTATTATTCACAAAGAGAGTGAAAAATTCACTTTATAGATTAAAATTTTATATTTACATTGTTTTTTATTCAATTTTAAATTTTATTAAGTCTATAAGTAGTTACAACTATTAAAAAAATAAATATAAGTTGTATATAAAAGGAGCAGACTACAGATAAATCACCCTTTTTCCTCATTCTTTCCCATTTCACTAAGGAAAAACAAGCATGCAATGCATTTTTACTTTATGTGTGTTTGTGTATGTCTTAATTTTTTTTTAAAGATGACAGCTTTTCTAGTAATGAAATTACTCCACAGCCACGATACATGGACAGTCTAACTCCTGAGAAAAGCTCGCAAGGTTTTCTCAATGGCACTTTCCTCTTGGTAAGTTACCCACTTAAAATGTTATATCACGTTGTAACAGCTCAGTACTGGCAGTGACCAGATGTCAAACATTCTTTTCAGTCCCATTAGATGAGATTGTGAAAGGAGGATGACTTCCAAACAGTAATACATTATGCCATCAAGTTATCGGTGATACACTAGTAATGTTCATTTCAGTCTACATACATATCCCTTGGCATCATCACAGAAAGAGCTTCCCTCACTTTATATTTTTCACTATATTATCTATCAATGGATGGTTTTAATGCCATTCACAATGCCCGACATTGCAGAATTCTGAGAATATGGTACTAATTCAAGTAAAATTAAATTGAAATGATTAATTAAAAATTCTTTCATTAATATTATTGCCATTATTCAAGGAAAGGGTATTTGTGCCAACCATTGAAACCACAAAACAGGTGTGAAAAAAGAAGATGCAGTGGTTAAATCCTTTTAGAAAATATGAGCAACTGCTATTGTGCTACCAATGAAGAGTTCCTATTGAGAAGCACAGCAAACAGAAAATTATACCAGAATGATTATACAGTTTATTAGTGATACATTCATGGAAGATAAACTTCTTTAGAGCTACTGCAAATAGTATATTTTAAAGGTTATGACAATATTTATGATTGAGATGAAAAACTGGTTTCAGAATAATTAAATGCATGGTGGGCATGCAGATGAATGGGCATATGTCACTAAAGTCACCAAGGTTACGAATTGGCAGGGCATTTTTACTATACTTCAACATATGAAGCATTTGGACTATTATGTTGATGAAAGTGCATAAAAATCACCTTAGTGGGCATAATTTCCCGAAACATAATTTTTTTTAGCACAGCATAACTGTCCTGAATCTCATAAAAGGATCATAATGACTACAGATTTAACTTGAAGCAGATAGTAAAGTGAAAGAAAATATAAAAAATTACAATGTACAATTTTCCAAATCTTTAGTGTGAGAAATTGTGTGCGGGTGCCCTCAGGTCAATAACAAAATGCATGCAATGTGCTTATGGTGTTGTCTCTGAAAATGTATCATGAAATCTACTATATATGTAATAAACAGTTTAGCACTAAATGCTTTCAAAAACCATTATAAATAAATGATTTTTTATCCTGTATTAAACATGAGCAAGAAAATGATTGGGTGGCACTATAGTTAGTGCATTAAGGCTAAAAAAATATTACCACTGACAAAAAACAGACTCAAATCACTTTAGCTAGTAATTACTATGGAACCATAAACATGGGCTACCATAGACTCCATACTGAAATGAAATTCATGATCATATTTTAGACACCTGTGTTGAGGCTTCGCTGGTTTGAGAAACTTCAGTTACGTCTGAGGATACATTATATAAATTCAGTCCATAAAACTTAAACTCTTTTTGTTAAAATGTACATGTATGCACATTAAATGTAAACTGTAAAATAGTATTTCCTTTGAGTAATATTAATCACATTTTCAATATAATGAAAAATTCTCTATTTGAATATCCAAAGTAATTTGAGGAGTGCTAGAAGTCTTTCTGCATACAAAATTAATCAATCCACCGAATTAAATCTCGTGCCTGAGAAATGAAAGTCTCTTATACCATGAACTTTAGCTTCAGTTGATCTAAGGACTAATCAAAACCTGAGGGAACACTTATAAATCGAGAGGTTAACTCCACATTGTAAATACATGTTTCTGTTTTAGTTATTAACTGCTTTCCCTGTAAAATGAAGAACTTAGTTTAATATCAATATGCTATAATATATATATGCACAGATATTATACTGCTTAGAATACTACCTCTTATAAGTACATAATTAAAGACAAATAAAGAATGTAAACAGAATCATCAACAACTACATTAAATGTCTCAACCATCTAACAGAACATAACTTGAGGGATATAATCCTTATAATTTGACCTGATGTATTCTCTGAAGGCATAATGTCTGTCTAAGGAAATTAATACAGACATGACAAAAATTATTGGGGAAAAGGGCTGTAGTGATACACAGATTTGAATCATAAATTACACTGGCACATGCTGACCATTGTAAGCATTTGGTGTCAGTAGTGTAATGCATCTCATGAGATTAAATTTTTTCACAACAATTACATTAAGGTATAATATTTATAAAATCTGTGTCATGAAAATAAGGCTCTTTTCACCAAGTGTTTCCGGATCTTTCCATGTCTGTATTAATTTTCTATTAGAAAGTGTTCCAATGAATAACATATTAAAGTTTCAACTTTTATATTTTAATTTAAATCAAAGAGTAAGAATAACAACAAAGAATGGAAAGTGTTAATAGCCAAAGCAAATTTACTGAAATCACACATTTCAAATAGAAAAACATGCCCTCATCAAAATGAGGTGAAAGACATGGCCATGCAACATCTACAAGGACCAAATATTTTGGATCTCATTACCATTAAGGCAATTTTCATGATACCATAATAGCTAAGTTAATCCATCACCATTACACATAATTGAATCGCTCAGTCAAGATATTTCAATTCTTCCAATAAAAGATTGAGCTGAGTCAGTCAAACCGAGTGTTCCACTGGAACACTCAACTCCCCATCCAACAATGTATCACAAGCCCAATTTTCACGTAGAAAAAGCCGAGAAAACTCCAATATTTACATCATCATGCTTTAAAAAAATTACAGCAACCTGCTTTTCCAGATGACTGGTATTAATGAAAATCACAAAATTGTCTCCCAAAATATTGTAGACAATTTAGATTGAATTTAATATGGATTCAAATTCAAATGCTTGTTTAAGGTAAGTATAATTTAATGGATAAAATTATAACCTTAAGAAATTTACTAAGACTATAATCATAAATTTACAATTTGAATTGTTAATAAAATTAACACATTAGTAGAGAAAATTGTTTCCTGTGCGTTCATGACCTCCCTATTTAACATGGTCATCTAGCAATATGAAAAAAAAATCTTAAAAGAAGTATCAATTTTTAACTCTAAAACATGATACTTGGATTGAAGAAAGCCAAATTTCCATAATAATAATGAGAGAATATAATAGGACTCATGAAAACTGGTTAGCAATTTAACTGAGTCTTGACTGCAGTATATGGTAATTTATCCTCAGGAAAATTGATTAATAGATTAGTCAAACCCACTTAACTATTCATTTTCTTTCCGATTAGTCCTGTAATAGATATACACTAATATTTTGTCCTTGGTACATTTATTCCCGAAAGAAACAGCAGTCAGTAAATATAAGTGGCGAGCCTGCTACAGAAAATGTAAGTTCATTTCAGTGAAAAATCAAGTTATTACCAGATTTTTCCACTCAGAAACTGAAGTTTTGCTAATCAATCACAATTTGATGTATTGTTAATGGAATGAAAGATATTGGAAGAATCAATTTCCACTTCTTCCAATTTGATCTATTACTAATTATTCGTGCACTTCAGGCTTGTGTGTCATATTTCATTAAATGCTTGACTCTGAGAAAGTTAATTATGAGTTGCCATTTAAAGTGGTTATTAGAAAGAGTGGTTAACTGACAATTATAGTGATTATGAATATAACAAAATCTATTTCAATTATTTAATCAGTTATTTGGAGGTTAACCAGGAATGCTGGCTGAATCTAGTAAATCATTCACTTTGAGTCATGAGCCCTAGAATACAAGTATAAGTAAAATTATTTTTCAAACTTCCATTCCTAATGGTACTTGAGGAATTAAGGTCTATTAGTATCTGATTAAGGAAATATGTAAATTTCATCACTCTTATTGGAAATCACAGACAGAAAACTTAGAACAACACCCCTTAAACAGCAAAGAGTCACATTCATTATACATAGCTATCTCATCATAGCTTGTAAAGGACAGCAAAACATTCTGCTACCCACTAGAATCACCATGTTTCAACGAGTCATGTTTCAGTTGTCATAATTGAATGTAAGCACACACTAGTTAGTGGCTCTTTGAATTAAATGTCTTAATCCCATGTAAATTCCAAATTATAAAATGCATTGCCTCTATCCAAGAATCACTCACATGATCAATGACTAGTTTAATTGGAAAGGCTTACACATGTCTATTTAAAAAATGCTGATACAATTTAGGACCAAGGTAAAAATTCAATCTAGCTGATCCTGACAAATATTAAAAAATTACAGAGCTAAGCCCCAAAATGTAACTTTGCATAGCATTATTTCATAAAACATCCATAATAGAGTAATCTAAATCAATTCTTAGAAGAAGGTATTTCTTTCATGAAAGAGATACATAATTCAACATAAATGTGCTCATACATAGAATGCAAATCTGATATTCCCAAGATTTGTCACAAAATGGAAAAATGATAATATTAGTTGGCGAAGAGAATATATGAAAGTCTATACAAAGGTTGACCCAGTGGAAATTTCTGTTCAGCAAATCATTTCTGTGTTGGTAAAAGCTGCACATCAGCTTATCTATAAAAATCCTTATGAATACTAATTCTTAAATTAAAAGATCAAAAGTAAAGAAATTTATAATATACTGAGAAGTTGGATGAATAACTGAGTATTGCCTGGTTTATCATAAATAATGAGGATTGTCACAGAAATGAGAATAAACACACAAAAGAAAAAAATGTGTGTTATCACTGGCTAACTTTGATGTATTGAAAACTATACTGATATGAAAAAATGTGCTATAATACCAAAATTATCATTACAGACCAGAAACCACAAGTATCATTAAGAGACTAACAAAGCTTAAAAAACACAGGGTTTTTTAATCCCTTTGAAATTAATAAGGAGCCAACTTTTTAAACTTTCAAAGAATACAGAACATATCAGATCCCTTTAAAAGCAAAATAAAAGATTAATTGTAAAGAAATAGTTACACAGTTACTGATTCTGTTGATCATGCAAAATTAAGATTTGAATTTCTTTTTAGCAGTAAAAATTAACGAAGGTTTGAGGTATCACTGAAATCTATTATACATTTTAAACAAAAAATATACAATGTCAATGAAACATCAGATATAAATTTCAGATATCTGTTTTAGGTAACCATGTGATTCATTGATAAAGTAATGAGGATGTTTGCTCAATAATATAAACTTTAATTGTTATAAAAGTCCAAAATATTCAGGAGGATTGCTTAAAATTTCTAGCTTTCAAATTCATCTTAAAAGCATAACTTTCTTAAAATTTATAATAAATAAAGGAAACAATTATACTACAGTTAAGACTGGTTGTTTGAGTCTTTTGATTTTGTTATACAGAAAATTAAAGAAGCAACAGGAAATGGAATAAGAACAATGAATTATGAAACAATAATATATAAAATTTGTACCTACCAAAAATAGTAAATCCAAATGATAATAACAGATATTATGAATCAAAATTTCCCGAAATAGCATAAAGCATCAAGTACATCTGTTAAATCATGTGAAAACATAAGAATCTGACATAAAATTAACATTTAAAATCTTTTAATTTTATATGAATTAATAGCTATAAAACACAGAATAAATTATGATTACATAAATATGATAAAATTAAAGGAAATCAATAAAACCTTGAAAATTAACAATATTTTAAATGCTTCGGGATGCTGAGATTGTGTAACGGTACCTTTGCAAATGCATCTTCACTTAATTGGAATTCAGTAAAGATCATTGATTTAAGAAATGTTTTCATTCATCTCATTATAATGATTTACCAATAACTTGCATGAACAAATTATTACAAAATAAAACTGAGGCAGCCAAAAAATTATTACCAAATTTAGTAATTAAAAAAAAAGAATAAACAATAAAAAGGATAATGCCTTTAATCGATATGATGAAAGAGGATTACAGCAATTTTATAATTTTCAACTGAAGAAAATGAAGCATTTGGACAAAAAAAGACCCAGAAAATATGAATGAAAAGTGAAAAATCATAGGAGGTATAATTGCTACTTAGGTATGTAGCTAGAAAAGTTGCTTAATTATAGAAGCATATTGCTGCATGAAATGCTCACATTTCAATAAAGATATTAAAGCATAAATATTGGAAAGTGTAGGTAGAAAACTAAAGTACCATTTTGTGAAATAAAACCAATTCACCATTTATTCTCAAAGGAATTTCTTCCACTTCCTAAAATTTTACTGTTGCAGATGTTGATTTATGCATAGTTTCTCTGTATGCATCCTTGCATACTACTATGGACCTTAGGAAAAAAAGCCATTTGAGGCACAAGTAATTTCCAAAGGAAGTATTGACATTGCAAAGGGTTCCTCAAATTTGATGCTTGAACCTTGTGGCAGATGTAGGTCTATTTGACCACTGCCTTGCTGTCTACAAAAACTTTACATTCAGAGTCGTTAATGAAAAGTACTTTTGTAAGTGAGCATAGTTTCAAACTGATGAAAAGATTACAGATCTGACATAGGTATTATCCCAAAATTCAGTTACGAGGAACAGAATCCACTCATTTTCTAATCACATATTCAAAAATTATGTTGGTCGTACATCCCCAAAACCATCTCGACACAAATACAGCACCTCATGAAAAATTAATTAAAATATATCTATATAATTATATAATAAGGTATATATTTTAAACCATCTAGTTCTCTTAAAATGTAAAGCAATTTCTTCCTATTAAAAAATTATTTTTACATAATTTATACACAATACCTTTTTCTCTCAGATTTTCATTCACTGCATATGCATACTCCATTTATATATATATATATATTCGTATAGAAGTCTCTTTTTCTTACTTAAGTTTATATACAATATACCTTTCATATAAACCCTGCAATCTCACTCTTTAATAATCATTCTATCACATTCTTTACTGCACACAAAGATTTAGCTGGCCAATTCATTAATGAGTCAAATATTTTGCACTTTTTGAAAGTGATAAGTAAAACTTCCTAAATAAGGAAGGAGAGTACTGTACTTTGTTCTTTTAAAATATAATTGGCCTAATTTGCCATTAAAAATGCAAATGAAACTACTGAATAAAAAAACTGAACGACTAGGGCTTTGGTATAAGGACAACAAAAATCCATATCCACAAAGCCAGCATTTTCCACTTCTGATCTGTACTGTGAGAGCTTAATACCCTGATAATGTCAATTTTTAAAATCTATAATAATTAAGTCCATTTTTATAAGCTTGGCTTTAGCATTAAAAAAGTTTTTACGTATACAATGAACTTATCTTTTTACTTTTATGCCTTCTCTTTGACCTTGTGAGGAATTAGTAGGCAGGAATGCAAACACTAGTTGCACTGACCAATATTCCATGGTTGTTAAAGCTTTCACTCATTGCATTTTATGCTTTGCACCTGATAAGTATTAATAATTGTGCCTCTCTTTTCAGATGCTGCAGTTGCAGCAAAACCAGTTTGACTGGATGTGGGAATATACTAGATTGTGACATGGAGAATCATGTTTAAGTTGTATGTCATATGATATAGAACTATGTCAAATACATTAGTTCCATGTCATGGATTACTGCACCATTAGTTAAAGACAGACTACACACAATTTTCAAAAAACCTATTTCATACCTCTTCAAACAAAAGGAAAACCTCTGCCACATTAACAAAAAGATTTTACTCAAGATTAAGACCATCATACCACACTTGCATGGAAGAAATGCATGCTTTTTTATCAAGGAAACCTGGTACTTATTAATGAAACCATGCTAAAATTCGTATAATCATAGCTGCAAAGTGTTGTCATTAGATGATGTTATCCATACATGGCAACTGAGCAATAAAAAAGAGCATTTCAACACAAAACAAATGTGGGCAAACAAATCAATGATTCAAAAGTAATTAGTTTTGCATGAATAAGAGGGTAATTACCAAGAATTAAATTCAACATACGCACTCAATATCCAGCATTTCGGAAATAGGAAAATCACAATTGGGAGGAGATGATGTGCACTTTAAAAAGGGTTCATTTTTTAAGGTTTACAAATAGAAGTACTACAACAAGAGACATGGATTTCCTACCCTCTACCGGAGAACTTGGACACCATGGGGTAGTCATGAAAATTTTATCCTAACAACGCTTAAAATCTCCAAGTAAAAAACAAAGAACACCATGATAGAAACAAGCTTTAGGAAAACATTCAAACAACCAAAAAACTCCCAGCCATTTTTTAACAGTTAATTGAAAAACATTGGAAAAAATCTTCCAATGATATTTGTAAAATCTGTACAGAAACACATCTAAAGTGATGAAAAGGTGGAGGAACAGTAATGTCTATGTAACATCCTTGTTAAAATCTTTCATTTGCAGACAAGACTGCCTCATTGATACAAACATACTCCCCCACAATCCGTCAGTTAACACACTTCTACTTTGTAAACTCAAAACAGCCACAATGAGGCACTGTTACCTACCTAACTTCTTCCATGCTATTGGCCCCTGCACAATGCGATTCTAAAACATCCACCAGGATGGATTAAGGGCGATCATAGCCCCCCCATCATCCACCCCTCATATTCCATAAAGAAATTTTGTGAGATCGTGCCAGGGCAAAAACTCTGGCAACCTTAGGCAATCCCTTTCCAGATATCACGCCAGATCCTTTCTTTTCCTCAAACATTCTAGCGGATTCCCAGAGGGAGAACCTCGAGATCAAGGGAAGTCTTTCCAACGCAGCTTCAGAACTAAAAACAGGGACGCATCACTCAAGTCCCTTTGAAAGACTCACTGCTCCCAGAAATGTGTAACATAGCAGGCTCCAGTCGGCCATCCTATATGTTGTCTGGTGGTGAGCAATCAGCGTGAACTACTGAGGTGAACCAAGAAACAGATCCACTTGGTTCCATGGTTCAGTGGTTCCATTAGACCCACCTCCCGTGGCCCCAAGGGCCTGTTCCCGTGGCCGCTGCCCACCACCACCGACCTCACTGAGTCTGGAGACCCCCGGCTCCACCACCAGGGGATTCTTTGAACTCCTGAGGGCCACCACCTGAGGCCCCTGTTCCTGTAGCACCCCCGGCTGTACCTCCTGCAGTCCCGTTGGGGCCCGGTGTGCTCCCTCCGCCAACTGTGGATCCACCATTTGACCCACCACCCCCCGAAGCACCATTTGCACTGTTCCCACCAGCACCAGTTGTGAACTGTGACGGACCACCAAACCCACCGCCTGGTGCATAGCACTGAGGGAAGTATAATTCTGGTTTCACTACTGCTCCTCCGGGACCACCAGCACCCTATTAGGAAAGGACAATTAGACAACTGCTTCGTATGATGATACTCCGGGATCTAAAAGCTGTACCGTCCAACCTAAAACCATAAACATCCTTATGGACTGTTTGACTCTTAACCCTTTAGTACTGTGGAATTCACCAGAACATACCCCCAAAACCCTTGAACACCTAGAAATATCCTCTACACCTCTGCACAGAATATTTTTTTGGGACTTTTGAAACAAAGAAAGCTCCCAAGTGTGATATCTATCCTTTGAAATCCAACTCAGCAGGATACTGTAATCTTCCCTTGGAAACTGGACAGAGGCAACTGACTGTTAATGGAGTAGTTTTCGATAGAGATGTTGCATACTCCAAAGTATAAGCCCAGAAATAAATGCCTTGTATTTCTACCTAAGTTCAACATTTTAAAATGAAAAGTCCAGCATTAACATTAATGGGAATGGCATGTCAACAAGATGTTTTATCTTTATAATTTGGTCATAGTAATTGATAATACATTGTTGCAAATTACAGCCAGTTTTATCAAGTTAGTCTAAAGATGACATGTCATATAGTTGCAAAAAAGCTTACACCGTGTATACATGACATTAGGCACAAAGGGTTTATTTGAAATTCACCCTTAGGTCAAGAGCTCTATCCCCAAGAATAAGATATTTTTTTCATTGCTATGACAGTTTATAACAAAGTAAGAAACTACACTCATACTTACCTCGAATCAGTAGTTTTTCTTTTTTTAACTATCTATTCTTGGCAGTTGTCAATGAAATTAAATATTCAATTTTCCGTACCTATGAGTCTATTTTAAAGTAATTAATATAAACATATATAAGTTGTAAACATGTTACAAAACCCCATGAATCGCAGTACATATACTATGCCAAGAGGACCCTTCTTGCAGGATTGCAACACATTGAGAAGGTTTTTATGCGAGGAAATAAAATGAACCAGTAAACTGAACTCTAAGTATTAAAACAAATAGGTTCATAGTCATGTATGAGAATTCAGTGCTGAAAAAATTAGGCTTGTACATAATCAACAGGTTCAGTTGATGGGGGAACATACTTGGATAATAGTTAAATGTTACCCCAAAATTTTTCTTACTGCACCTAAGGTTTCCATAAAAGTTTTAGGTCCTGCTGCAAAGAATCGTCCGATTAAACCCATGGGACATCCAGGGATTTGTGATGGTATTGCTGTGCTGACAAGGATCTAGTGGCTTATAGGAGGATTATGGGAGTGGAGTATCTACTCACTTGTGGTATTCTTGCAAGAGGAAGTAGGGAGGCTGCGGCGGCCACTGCTGCTGCCGTCCTGTCCAGTGGTCCACCTTGACCTGGGCCAACCATGCCTTGTGCTCCACCAACTCCCCCAGGTCCACTGCCGCCCATT
>WURS02000004.1:1945449-1978428 GCA_011762765.2 Rhinocypha anisoptera | reverse complement strand
ATGATCCAGCCACGTAAGTATCACACATCCCACAGCCATCTTGGCCGCACTGCAAAATATGCAGGGGTAGAATTGAACCCCGCCGACGACCTCTCCCCCGTCCCGCTCCCCTTCCTCGTCCTCTGACCCCAACAGTTCGTCCAATTCGTCCGTCATCTCCCAGGGAACGCCCAGGAAGTCCTCCCTGTACTGCGGGAACCTCCCCTTCGACTTCCTCCTTCTCTCGCTCTTCGCCTTCATCTCCTCCTCGGAACAGGGCGTGTCCGTCGAGCGGTCGTCGTCGGGGGTGGTCGCCCTGGCCGGCCCCCTCCTGCCCACCCCCCTCCCCCTCCCGGCAGCAGCCCTCGACCTCCTCTCCACCTGGTTCAGCCTCAGCTGCAGCAGACGCTCCTCCCTCTCCTCCTGACTCTCCCTCGCGAGTCGCCTCGACTGAGACATCCTCATCTTCCACAGTCGGTCCAGGCGCTGCCTCGGCGTCTCCCGCGCCACGTACGCCGCCTTGTTCTGCCGCATGCGCTGGAGTCTGGCCGCACGCTGCTCCTCGCTCTCCAGCTCCAGGCGATGGCGCTGTCGCTCCCTCTGCCTGCTTCGCCTCCGGTCACGTTCGGCCGGTGTCTCCGTGCCTCGACGCCGTCTCGCCGCCTCCAGACGACTCGCCCGCCTGCGCTCCGACTGGTCGCGCTTCTGCACCCCCGTCTGAGAAATGAGGGCAGGAGAGGGGGGGGGAGTAGAGAGTTGGGGGAAGTGATCCGAATGACACCTTGGTGGTGGGAAAGTTCTCGATGTGGGAAAACACCCTTCGGTCCGGCACAGTTGTGACTGCTCGAGACAATGGAGGCACATAAATGTCTCGACGGAGCCAGCATAAGAAGGTCTCCAATCAAATAAAAGGATATTTAAAAAAAAAGTGAAAGAATTTATTTTAAGAATGATGTAAAGCTTTTGGTGAGTACACTGCACAAGACTGAATGGGCGACATCCTCTTTAAACGCTCCCTGCCTGCCACCGAAATTCACCAAACGGAGTGTCTCGGCCATTGTCCCCCTCCTCTTACATCATACATCATTTTTCATACGCGTGGTGGATCGCGCAGTATCTAAGGATGTATTGTGAATAAACAAACAACCTAGTCAAAAGTAACCGACTCGACATCAAGTGATTGATCATTTGGCTTTTTGCTACATTTACGAAGAGCAACTGAAACAAATTGATTTTAGTCTTGTTAATGGTACTTTACGTATTTTTTATGCGAATGAATTCGATAATTGAATGAATTTTTAACTCAGTGGAACATCCTTTGACTTCCGTGACCAACCTATGAACTTGAAATATCGAAATTGTTTCGTCGGATTATTTCTTTAAACTAACTAACATGTTTGTCGGAGAGTTTTATTGCTAAAAGCACTTATTTAACCGATCATCAACCGATTTCTCACGCCATGCATTCTGCCAACGTCGCATATATATTCATCCGTTGTCAGCACTGCACTATGAAGGTAGACGCTAAACTCGGTTGGACGCAGATTTTTCTATTGTAAACAAGAATCCTTCGTTTTTAGCTTTGGATAATAAAATATAATGAACATAATATTAATTAGAAAGAAATGTGTCAAATGACAATCATTACTCTTAGAACGAATGAGAAGGTATAACATTGTAACAATGCGATAACGGCTACAGTGTGTGTGGCCACGGAGAGAGTGTTTGAGTGACACACTAGGGGAAGGGAGGGGGGGGGGCAGTGGAAGCCCACGCGCACGCGATGATAAAAACATCGCGTCTTACCGAGAACCATTCTTTGGGTCATTTCCCCCCCCCCTCGGTCCCCAGTATCGCACCTTTGATGGATCCGGCCGATGTAAACTCGGCTTTTTACATAAATACGAAATATTTAAAAACTGCATTTTAAAATCAAATATAAAGTATCAAATAATTAGATAAATTAAAAATCACGTTTTTAAAACGGAATAAGAAATATGAAATAATTTCTCCCATCCTGTCGCATAGATTCAGAACCGCAATACACATACAGTCCTAAAAAATTGTGATTGTGAATTTCAATAGTTTTGGAAAAATAAATGTAGAAAATTTAAAACTTAAAACGTGGGGCACATGCAATCGATAATATGTAGCAGGGATTGTGTCGGGGGGGAGGTCGCTATCGTTGAGAAAACACATGCGTAGACTCACGTGAACTATTTGATTCGTCAATCGACTATCTACGGCGTGCGCTCCACCTTGTTCGTTTTAGATTGTATTGCATTTATTTCTTCAAAGGTATTAAAATACACAACCACTAATTTTCAGGACAATGCGTATTATTTCATACTTTTTAGTTCGTTTAAAAAACGTTATTTCTATAATTATTTTTAAATGTGTCTAATTATCTTATGGATGCCTTCTCTAAATATTTCATCTTATTCGTCCGTAACTGCTATAACCAAAGCAGCGAGTGCCATTCAAAACCCGTCACTACACCCGAAACAACAATGTCCGCACACTGAGAGAGAGAGAGAGAGAGAGACGCTCCCCGTTGCCGTGGTGGCGCTCGCTATTCACCTGCGTCCTGGACGAGGGTCCCTCCCGCGCGTCCGCCCCTCCCTCCTCCTCGTCCGTGGGCATCATCGAGGAGGAGTACGAGGCACTGACGTTGCCGTGGGCAGAATCGCTCCCGCTCCAGCGCTCCTCCTTTCGAGAGAGAGAGAGAGACGACACAATTAGCGTGAAGCCAAGTGTCCCGGCAACGGCTCGTAATGTAAATTAAACATACAGAATCTCGAAAGGAGGCCGTGGACAAATTCACTCGGTCACTGCGATAAAATTGGGGTGTGAGATGCAGTCGAGTCGAAATATTAATTGGCCATTCATTCCCTAGATGGCGTCCCATCCTCTACCCGAGCCACTTATCTCCGACAGTGCCTTGCGTTCTGCGCAGTCGGCTGCACGAGAGACGTTTGAACATCCTGTTCGCACGAGACATTATGAGGACTTTGAATGCCTCTTCTCTGCATTGCGTTATGCGTGCAGAGAAAATATGGAATATATTTCCTCCATTGCGCTGGAGGAAATACCGCGCCTGTGGTTGACGTGTGCGCGTGAGTGGCACCACTGATGCAGCGGGACGCAAGTGAAGGATTTGGCCGTCGAGTTATGGGACCGGCTTCTGCGCGGCGCTCTGCTTCATCTGCTTCCTGGCGGTGGATTTTGTGATTGGGGGTCAAAGAAAGCTGAGCAACGCAACGGGCGGAGGTCGCGCTCCGAGATCACAGGAACAGCAGGGCAGGGAAGTCACACACGCATGCGCACGCATGGCACAAAAGTTAGTTATTTTTGATATTTTGTCGCGGTGGAAAACATGAAAAATGGAGCATTCGCTGGAGCAGCTTAAATTTTGCTGTCTCTCGCCTCGGGGAGGGGAGGGGAAGACCGCAGCTTCCGAGGCTCCTGCCTTGGTCTAGGAGGCTTTGCAATGACGACGTCCCGTACCCCGAGGACTGAGGATTTCATAGAGTTGAAGACGACATGGGGAGAGTGATCGTGGAGAGCCCTTCGACGAGTGGTTTGGGTGAAAACGAGGCCAAAGTAAAAAAAAATCGCCTTCACTCAAACCGTTGTTTGAGTGTAAGATTAATCAACGAAGACTGCAACGTGTGACAAGACGATGGCTCAGAAAATATTTTCTTAAAACCTGAACATCAGGAAGCCGTCAAATGAGATTGCTGATCTCTGGATGCTCTGGACCACATGAGAGAACGACGGTCCCCACTTCCGTCCGTCCGTTCGTTCGTTGGGTGTGACCGCCTATTTGGCCATGGATATAATGGGTTGAAAACATTCCCCCCGACGTCAGTCGCCCATATTTTCACGAGGGACGCCTCTGCGCAAAAAGCAAGGCTCTGCCTTCATTGGTTCTCAAGATATCGTGATATTTTGAAAAACCACATTTTCACACCTTTTAAAAATTTTGAAAAAAAAAAGAAAATCACTTCTCACAGCAGATCCCTGCTTAACAACACGAACATATCCTTAAAGATTTACAGTTGTCAATTTGAGTGGTTTCCCCCCCCTGGGGGGTCCATTTTCTGTCAGTGAATCACTCAGGACATCTCCTACAGGTACGTACGAATGAACGAATGAATTTTATCGTATGCCCTGGGATAAATCCCCCAAGGACAGAAAATGTGAATATTACACAACCGGCACAAATGAAAAAAATAGAGCAGAATGCAAGTCAAGATGCAATAGATGAAATCCAACTGACGCAATGCAGGCATCACGACTTTATGACACTCACTGGTAAACGACGTTTGGTGAACAATGAATAAATATTTATTTAAATGCCCTGGGAGGAGGCCCCTAAGAGAAAAAGAGGACACAAATCAAGAATTTGTTATGCATTCAAAATTACATGGAAAACACTGAGCAATATGCAAACAAAGAAATATTACAGCTATCAATTTTATCAAAAAGTATAATTTTCTACAAGTGTGTCGACTCATTTTTTCCCGCACACAAACTCGTGCAATAATATTTCGTCGGGTCCATTAACTATACAAGTTTTGAAAAGTTATGCTCAAGAACCTACCCCAACCATTCCTGCGTTTGGCCACGAAATATTTATATAGTTCTCTTCAAAAGAAGCCAAGATTTGCACACTTTTAATTTTGATTGGCCGAGAGTCCCGGAACAATCGGGCACCGAGCTAGAATGATTTTTGTATTCGTTCGTGCAATGAACTTTAACGGAAAGGAAGAAAAGAACAAACATCACAGTTCGCAGCATAATTAGTTTGTATGTTTGCGGCCCTTTCAGTAACTGCCTCTCACGAAACGAATCCTTGAATGAATACTTTTTCTATACATATCACTCGCCACAATTAAAAGGTCATTTCATAAATAATTTCATCGTACATGTTGTAAAAGGGTTGTATGGGACACGAGAGAGAAGGAAGGATCCCTCCGACAAACCATCGAAACAAAAAGAGAATAAATATACACGCGTCACACGTCAGACGTCCTCACCTCCTCCTCCCCCTCCCTGTATCGCCCGCATCGGGAAGATGAGCCTCGTCCGCCATCCATGTCGCCCGGATAGTTGCCGCTCACTCCATCTATCTTCAGCAGCAGCACCTGGAAAAGACATCGAGGGGAGATGCAGGGGGGGAAGGAGTGGAACGAGGTGGCATTAGAAGCGAAGAGTGGCCACATCTGTCAATCGAACAGGGGCAATCCGGAGCGGAGGAGAGAAGGAAGGATGTACACGACTAACGGCGAAGTTCCAATTCCTTGAATTCGCATTCTTACGACAACGCGTCTCCATCCACACTCCATATCGCCCCTCCCCCCCTCCACCCACATTACACTCTCACAATGCCGCAAACGGAGGAGTAAATCCAAACATAGCCGTGCGTTGGACCCTGAGAGTCGGGGACACTCATTTATGTGATTTCTTGCCCTTGGTGTATAACGTTGTCCGGGAAAAGCTTACGTAGACCTCGGGTCCCGAAGTGGCGTGACTAGGGGGCGCTAGTGCGGGTAAAAATGATATGTCACTATATATATTTTAATGTGCTATACTTTCCTTTGTGATCTCCAGAAGTTCTCTAATATTGGTTAATGTTTGTATCTGTCCTATATTTAAATTTTGTTTCTGAATACAATTTATACTTTCCCTTCAGATATGCATGATTCCTAACTATATACTTGATAAAGATAATTTTTAATTCTCCACTTTTACTCTTCTCTTAGAAGTAATTAACTTGTTTTTCAAAAATTTTGTTCTCTGCATTATAATTAAGCTAGTTTTATTTGCAATTACTGATTACTATGTGCATACATAAATGATCTCTTTGCAGTGAAAATAGTTATAAATTTCCTAGCATATTGCATTGTATTATGATGCATTACAAAATCTTACCGCATTTATTGAAATCAGCCATTATCTTGATTTTACAAAAACTGAAAATTTGGGTCCCTAGGTGTATGATGTAGAATCTTGATTTACTATGTAAAATCAAGATTCTACAGTATGTACATTTCAAAAATCTTCTTTCAAATCTTTATTAATTTATTTGCGTGATGAATCATTTCCTACCTCTTCATAACTCTGTCTAACTCATCCATTCACCCTTCTGCCACAGGTTTCAACATTCCACTGCTTTATTGTACTCTCCACTTTTTCCATCTTTTTCATATATTTCCCAGTAACTTCCTCTCCATTCAGTAAACTACTCTATCCTTCTTCATACTCAGATCTCACCAGTCCTCAACCTACACTTATTCACATCCTTTTGTTAGGACCAAGGACTTTAGGACTAAACAATGTTATACTAATAACATTTTCCCTACCCTTTTCTTTGCCAAAATAGATGGTGGTGGCCGATACATTGTGGAATTCCATGGTATTTATGGAGAGAAAAACTTTGAAGATCCACATAAAATGTGGATTTTATGTGGATCTGCAAAGTGTTTCTCTCCATAAATTTTCTTTGCCACTTTACCCAAAATCCTTGTCGTCATTTCCTCCTTTTCGTAAATCCTTCCTTTGCTAATGCAATTCCTAATAGCCTTACCATAGAGGCTGTTTTCATATAAAATACTGCCTGAACAAGTGAAACTTTTAATTAATTAATTATTTAAAACCTTGTAAATATATATTTGTGAATTTCATTATTTTGAAACTTCTATTAATTTTGATATTGCAATTTATTTCCATCCCAAATATCTCAAACTGATCCTTAAGTATATTTACCAATGTATTTAGACCCATGACTGATTGTAAATAATGATCTATCATCAGTAAATGTAATTGACTTAACTGTCTCCAATTTCATTTTTACTTCTAAATCAAGGACATACCATTACCTCTAAACTCATGTTATAAAGTACTGATGGTAATGGACAACTCTGTTTCCTTGTGACCCAGTCTTCCATTTTTTGCACACTTTCATCCAGTCAGAGTCATGAAATGATTTATAAGAAGATGCCTTCAAGTGCCCATCCAGTCTGTTCCTGCAATACTTACTTTAATTTTATGCACTCTATTCTTCCGAATTCATTATCATAACCCATAAAGCAGTTAAAAGTACTGGTTGCATTCTATTATTGTTCTCACCGACCAGACCAGAAATTACCATTCTTCTATTTGTATTATATTTAATTTCACAAAAGAATTTATCTCACACTTCCCACTTTTCTCAAGTTCTAATTGTAGTTCAACATGAGGATTCGATTGAATGAAGTCTGTTTGGGCTATTCACCTGAATCATGTGCCAAAAAGTACCATATTTATAATAGAATTCAGTCTTTTTGAGGTGTAATATTTAACATTTAAAAGACCATGTTGTGTTAGAAAAAATACATGTTTCAATTTTTCACAGCTGTTGCTTTCATCTTTATATATACATACTTTGAGAGGCAAGTACATTATTTTGATTCCCAACCATTATAAGTATATATTAAATAGACCTTGAATAATTAAAGAAGAAAAAAGTCAATACAAACATCAGCAATTTGTAAACAAATAACTTAAACCTATTGCAAAAACCTGGGCCATTTCATATGTTTAGGTGAAAACTACAAGAAGTGAATGATAATCAAGGATAAACTTGAATAAGAAGGCATCATTTTCATGCATCTATGTGGCAGAGGTCATTGATTTTTTTAGCCTATAAATCTTCTTGGTCATCTCACTGTGTCATCTTAATGAACTCACTGCTTTGCCATTGATTCACTAACATGTTAAGTATTTTTAGTTGTCCTTAAAATGAAAAATATTAAAATCTCATCTTGGATCAATCTGAAGGCATGCATATTCAGTGCTTGATGTACGAGATCTTCAGGGAATCCGTCTACTTCGTCTTCGAAACCCATGGGGTCACTACTCCTGGAAAGGAGACTGGTCAGATGACTCCCCAATCTGGACACCACAGCTTAGAGAGATGCTCATGCCTCATGGTGCTTCTGATGGTGTCTTTTGGATCTCTTTTGAAGATGTTTTGAAGTGAGTAATATTTAATTCCATCATGTCACTAAAATACTGTCATTACACTTTTAATTTTGCACTCCCGTTTTTTTATTGACTTTACTACACACTTTTCATTTAATCTTAGGCATATCCACACAACACTTCTATAATTATGTGTGTACTATGAAGCATACACAATTTTGGGGAAGTGTCATGTTTCAATTCACATGTGGACAATGGAAGCAATGTACTATGGTTTTCAATTGGGCAGTTGTAAGGTTGTGTAAATCCTCCCCAGGGACTATGACCTTGATGTGGTGGGAGGGCCTGTGAGTTCCCTTGAACTGCAATAAAGGCATCTATGATAATTACTACTTGTTCTCCTATGCACAGTAGATGTAGTGTGATGTAGAAAGTGTAGGTGCCAGATGAAGAAAAGTCCTTACATTGTTCCTCAACAGGGCAATCCAAAAGGCATCTGACACCAGAGGGATAACTATTTAATAGAATGCATAAGTAAATGGTAAGAGAGTCAACATGGGGTAACCAAAGTGCTAAAAAATAAATTAGAATAGAAGGTGGTCAATATATTTTTCAAGTGAAGGATAGATTACTGCTAGTTCAAGTAATATCAGACTCAATAAATATTGCAGAAATTCAAGTGTATATGCCAGCAACTAATCATATGGAGGACAAGCTACCTTGTCCCCCCATATGAGCTAGCGTTGACGAACCAAGAACAATAAATCATATTAATATCCTGAAAATATTCAGGTGAATAGTGCAGTTTGGCATAGAGAGGTTGCAACACTCTAGCTTTGAAGGAGCTAATGCTTTTAGTAACTAGTAGTAGTATTTTTTGTTTTGGGTACTTTGACAGATATGGTCATTTTACACATCTTCAAATCATAGAAAAAATCCTATTGGACAAACACAACACTCATGCCCTAGGCAGGATTCAAACCTGTGACCTTTGGAATAGCCGGCAAGCACACTAGCCCCAGGCTAACCTGGCTGTCACTTTTAGTACTTTTACCTCAATGATTAACATGTTATACAGATGCATACACAGGATTTTGGTTCCTGAGAAACTGATTTGGTGCAGGTATAGTTATGGTTTAAAGCTTCACAATTCCTAATAAAGTGATTCTGCAGTTTTTTTTAAGAAACTCTTAGATTTAAATGAATAAGGGAGTAGAAGGATGTTCAGCCAGTTTAATATGGAATGGTATGGTGCATTATTTGGAGTAAAGGCTGTAAGATGGCCCATTTTCTTCTGAAGTTTAAAAATTTTTATTGCTGTTGAAAATGAACCCCAGAATTTAATATTAGTAGTTATGTGCATGTGGAATTGGCCATGATAAGGGGGGGATAAATGAACTATATAGTTTCCAAATAAATATTTATTGAACATGACCATGTTTTTGTAGCAAGGCTATATGATCAAGTGATGATGATGTAGCCTTGTTATGAAACCATGATCTTGCTCAATAAAATTGATGTGGAATTAGCATCGTTTGTTATGGTAGACCTGTATGATGGTCTTCCATAAAGTTTTGCCCAAGACAGTGTTGTGTAACAAGGTATGTAGAACCTCACTACTTACAGTGAATACAATTAAAGACAGAAGAAAAAAGTAGAAGTTAGCTTTTTGGTCATTTTTTGCATATTTTCACCCCAGGATAAATTGTAGGGTAAATGCCAAGAAATATAGTATGTACCTCAGATCAGTTGTAAAGGATACACATTTGGGTTTCAAATCTTGTCACTCTGACTTTTGTGTGTGCTGGAGAAATACATGGATACTGTTTTATCAAGGTTTACATCTTGAACATTATTAGTGCAACATGCACTTAAGCTCTTCAACATTTCTAACCCATGCAAGACCATGGTCTATAGGATGGTGGTGATGAGATAACTATGTTAGCATTACTAGCATATAGCTCATCTTGGAGTTCTTAGTAACATTGAGTTGTGAGGGGAGGTTATTAATATAGATTCCAAGCAGTACAGATCCCCGGATAGAGCCCTGAGAAACACTATAGTATGTGCTATTTGGAGTTGACTTACATTTGATATCATTGACGCCGACTAGATTAGGCGGGCGGGTAGCATGCTCGCCGGCTAACCCAAAGGTTGCTGGTTCGAATCCCACCCAATGCATGGTTTTTGTACATGTCCAGATGAGTTTTTCTATGCCTTGATGAGGTGCAAAATGACCATAGCCATCGAAGCACCCTATAATCAAAAATACTACTACTACTGATTCCATTGACATTGGTAACTGCTTTATGAGACGTCTTATTCGAATACAATTGAAACCAATCATTGGGAACCTATTTGCTTTCTCCTATTGGCTTTCTCAAGGGGTAGACCAAGCTTAACTTTATTGAATGCAGATGAAAAATCTGTAAAAATACCTTAAGTGTTCACTTGTGGCACCTGTCCTAAATTTTCCCCCCTTAATAAATTAGCATCTGATTATGAAATTCTTCTCCCATTACCCATGTCATTATGCCTAATTTATTTTGTGTATTTATCACCTATAAAATGTTTTGTGTAACTTTCCTGCCATTGGCATCATTCTAACTTTCAAAATTCATATTACAGTAAACTCTCCTTATTACAAACAGCATTTATACGAAGTTTTCGTTCTTATGAACAAAATCATTAGTCCTGACGAAAGGATAGTATGGTAAAAAAACCAAATTACGAAATAACAAACCTTAGTCCCGGTCCCCACAGGAAAAAAAATACTTTATTACTAAGTCTGTCACATAAATAATGGTATTCTTTCGGCTATGCACGATGCTGCATTATAAATCGAGAAGCTTTGCCACACATACTGTGCCCTAGAGCTTGAGAACTAAAATATATGCAATGGATACTTCGCATAAGCTATTTAGCTGGATTGAGGGTACAGAACTCCCACTGGATTACTGCACTTCAAAAGGAGTCTGAGAGAGCATGAGTGGCCAAGGTTGGGTGAAAGGGAAGAAACAAAAGATAAGCACCCGTACCGAGAGTTGCAACTCTGAGGGCTCATTCATCTTTTCCTACGCTGATCATGCCTTCCTCGTACCGAGAGTTGTCTAAGGATGACTTCATTCTATGAATCCTACTTGGTTCAGTGAAGGGAGCCTTCTCTCTTCAAAAGTAGGCGTGATAGTAATCTTCGTAGGAGAAGACTAATTTTTCAGATGGCTGACATGTATGCACTAAATGTTTTTAATAACTAATTTAGACATAATTTGTGAAAAAATCTGTACAATTTCATTTCTCAGCAAAATATGAGAATAGCGGAAAATATTTGATTCTCTTATTATTATTCTGTATTGTATACCACCTCTTATTTTGGGTCAAATTGTGATCGATAATGAGTTCCTCCATTACATTATAGAAGATCCGTATAATGTCATTCCTCAGCGATAATTA
Organism: Rhinocypha anisoptera; assembly: GCA_011762765.2. Lineage (NCBI taxonomy): Eukaryota > Metazoa > Arthropoda > Insecta > Odonata > Chlorocyphidae > Rhinocypha > Rhinocypha anisoptera. Next base: position 1,967,028 of record WURS02000004.1, on the reverse strand, counting down.
ATCCATTTGGAGTGTATACACAGTTGGATTTCATGATGAGGTGAAATAATATTTCCATATTGCTTAACGAATCAGGCAATACCACTCACAAACTTGCAAGAAATCAAATTTTCCATAAAATCGATATATTTAAATTCGGAATTCTACTGTATTAATTTTTTGCATAGTAATTATACAGGCAGTCGAGCAGTTTTTATGTGGAATTAATCTCCCAGCTGAATTAATTTCCTGGCTTGCGACGATTACTACAAAAAATAGCATGATGCATTTTTATCAAACAACAAATTAGATTTGAAGCAAAAATTGATTGTTATTTACATGTCTGATAACATTTCACAGCATGGCTGTAACACAAAAGATTAAACAAGTCAAAAAAGAGCAAATGGATAATTATTGCGATGTTTATATAAAAACCAAATTCATATGAACAACATTATTATCAACCGCCAATTTTTTTGTTCCATGAACTTCGTAATAATGAGAGTCTACTCTATAAGCATTATAATCCTCTTCTATAAGTTCTTTTCACTTTTATTGGCTCAACTGTCCAAGGATGACAGAGGGCTTGACTCCCCACCAACCATGCAAGATACTCAACCCCGGTTAGCAAAACTGTTGTCTATCTATATCAAATGGCATGGTGAAATCTGATATTATCTTTTGCTGTGCATAAATTTCAATCTGTAATCATATCAATTCTACTTTTTTCCAAGTGATAAGGATTCTATGTTCCCTAAATTATTACAATTTTAAATTACCTAAGAAAACTATGTTTTCCATTTATAAAATAATACACATAGAGTTGGGAACCATACTGTTTCTGGCTTCTTACATGAGTGATAAATATTCATTTTGAAAAAAGTAACCAGTGTACTAAGCCACATGAATTTATTGGGAACAACACATGTAACTACACCTTATTATCTTCAAATAGTTGATAATTTTGTAGAATCTCATAGTATAATATTTCTTTGAATATTTCATCCACACATTTATAGTTATTATTTAATTTATTATTTTTGCATAAAATATTTGAACTGTTTATACTGTGTGATTGTTAGATTTCATTTTTTTCTATTTTGGTAAATCTTGATTTGGTTTCTTAAGTGTTTCCATTGCTCATAATATATTAATTTAAAACCATTTATTTTATATTTGCTTCTGCGTCTGGATTAATGGCAATTTATATGTATTACTTCAAATATTAATTTTCTCTGCAGGTATTTTGATTGCATTGATATATGCAAAGTTCGCAATGGATGGAATGAAGTTCGTTTGCGAGGTACTCTCCCTCCATTGGCCTCCCTGGACCACCTCTCCTGTGTTCTTCTCACTGTGCTTGAGCCAACTGAAGCTGAGTTTACCCTTTTTCAGGAGGGTCAAAGGTTAATCTCAGATATAATTTTCACCTAAAATTATCTTGTAATTTTAAACATGTAGTGGAATCTTTATGGTTTTTCCCTTTTTTCATTCACTAAGAAATCTTACTTAGTAAACTTCTGAAAGTTCCGATAATACATTCCAAACACAACATAGTCTTCAACCTGAAGGTCAGTTTTCTGGGTGAGGCACCTGTAGTTTCCCATGAAGATGTGGTACCCAGGAAATCACTCAGCTTGGGTTTAGCTGGGGCTGTCCAGAGATGTCAATTGGACTTGAATCCAGGTTTCCCATTGTATAGTCAAGCGTTCAACCCACAGGGCTTACACAACCTCCCAAACATACTGTTCTTCATTTATGTTATGTTAAAAATGAGCATTCATCATATTTGTGGTAGTTTTAGTAATTTACAACCCACAAAACACTTCAATTTGGACTACTAAGTTTATGAATGCGAACACCAGAATTTTTCTAAACATATTTTGCAGTTATGTAAAATTTATTACAGGAATATCTGGCTTGAATAATCTTTCAGCCATAACAACAGAAAATGTTAACAACCACTAAAATATAGTCAAGTACTGTTTCCTTTGTAATAATAGCATGGCTTAAATTATTGGTATTTTTTATAATCTCCAGTTCAGTTCTCATAAACCACTGGACTAGGTATGATGAGTGTATTCATCATAATGATTTTCTTCCTATTTCTAATGAGGGTGAGAAGTTATTTCTTCACTAGCTACTTAACCTCTTTTGGTGATCATTTGAGGGTCTATTTGGCCAAAAATCTGGTGGTCACAAAGTTTCTGTCACCAAGAATAATAAATTTACTCTAACCCTGTATATGTATATGCATTACATACCCTTGTTTTTTTTAGTTTATACAAAACTTATTGGGCACTACATGCGGAATGCCAATAAAAAATTTTTTTTAATTAACTCTATTTGTTTTACCTTTCTTTAGCTGTAAACTTGTTCCTGGGGAATTGTGTACAAAAAGTTCAATTTTCATTGAGAATAATTATAAAGGATCATAATCATAAGAGTGTCTGTAGATCACACCCAATGCTTGACTTATGTCACCCACCTTATAATACCTTACTTACAATTTTTTTCTAACTCTTTTTCATATTAGTTGCCAGGTGGGATCTCGTTCATGTATTTTTGTCCATAGGTACACAGAAAACTACTGGGTACTGGGCCTTCTTTTATGTGTCTCCTTCCAAAGTAGTATAGAGTAGAACCTCCATGTAACATATTCCCTTAATATAAAGTTTCACAGCAGCGAAATATTTTCTTTGGTCCCACTGCAATTTAGATGCAAAAATTATAGAAGACTGCTGTTTTTATAAAATTTCACAGTTACAGAGACAAGATGTTTAAATTAATTTATCAATCATTACAATCAATCAGAAAATAAGTTTTAAATTGCTTTATTTTTCACATTTTAGTGCAAAGTAACTCCTCGTTTTATAATCATGGACATTAGAAACAAGCCACCTCACCTTTACAAAGCAATGCATTCCCTTGATAGTATTTGAAAAAAGGGCACACATGATCTTAATTTTCTGGGGGGAATTCCTCAAGAGAAAATTGATCATGGTCAAGCTTTTGGTCAACAGAGAGAATATGGTCATATGACATCCTATACATCCGATGAGTCAGGGGAAGATAAAAACGAACATGCAGCTAAACATCATGAGAGGAAATTTTAACTGCTTTCCAGACATTAAATGAAATAGGAGTGAATTATCCAGGGATTGACAGCATGTTTTTAAAAGAAATTGAAAACATGAATTTCAAAGCAAAGTGGTATTCATTGGTTACTCATTTTGTCGCATTTAAGTATTTTCAAATTTACATTCGTATTTGATTCTGTTGGTTAAAAAAGAACATTTTACCCATTTTATATTGTGCATCCATAATAAGGGAACCATTGCATGTAACATAATGCCCAAGTATTTGTAACAAACTAATGCAAAAAATTCTATTGCTCTTTTCAAGCTACATGATTGGAATATTTGGGAAAATAAATTAAGTTCAATTTTATGAGTCACTGCCAGTGAGTATATTCCAGCTCAGACAGGAGATTTTTTTACTTAAGTTAATCAGCTGCAGATCAATATGAATATGAGGGGTTGAGGGACAAAAGTGATGAAGAATAAAAAATCAGCTTGAAATTGTCATTTGAAATATTGGATTAAATTTTTGAAACATTTACTGGACATGACTCAACCGAATTCTTTTTTTATTTGCAAAAATAATGATGAAGAAACTACTGAGAGTAAATCTATTCTTTCTTTTGTGAAAAATTTTACATTTAACCCTTTAGTGCCAGCAGGCCGATCTATCGGCACTAGGGGTATGTGTGAAAAATGCCATGGGATGATCTATCGGCCCAACTTTTTGTTTAATAAATAATTTTTTATTAAATTGTTTAGGAGGTAAAAATATAAATGAAATATTTTACTTACTCTTAAAGTGCTTGAAGTGTAAAAAAATTGATGTTAATAAATTTATATAAATGTATATTATATTGTTTAAGTGTGTAAATTAACAAATATACAAAAAAACCATGGCATTTTTCGCATATACCAAGTGATAGGGGCTGGCACTAAAAGGGTTAATGGGCATTGAGGTTCCAATGAAGGAAAAAGAGTTCCATCACAGTTTACATGTCTAACTAATCTTACCAAGCGTTATTTCCCTGAAATTATTCCTCCTACTCCTAAATAACAAAATCTTACAAAACTATGTGTTTTGTGCGCAGTACCATGTTTAAAATTATCCCATGAAACATAATTTATAAATTTTGTTGCACAGTATTATTTGTTTGTTGAACATATATTTTACAATATTGTTCAGATATTTGCTTTGCTTTATATAACAATTCATATTGAAGTTTTTTATTTCTACAAATTATAATTAACATATATAGCATAATAACATAATATAACACAAATTAATTCTTAATAACTATAGGATTTTTTACTATTAATATTTCTCACTCTGTTGGAAATTTTCATTGCATTGATCTCAATGCATCAATTACAAATGACCCTGTTGCAAAGAATATGTCAATGTTTTGCAAGAGAATGACACATGCTCTTTCTAATGTAAACTATTTCTAACAGTACATAAATTTATGGTTTTTTATAATCAAAAGTACATTTTTCCACAATGGTTTGGTAAAATAATTTTACAAAATATAAGTGACTATTGTTTATAACAAATTCATCATTGATAATAATAATTAATTCTGCAAAATTTTAATATTTTTAAAATTGAGTATTTGTATTGTGCATGATTTTTTTCTTTGAAATATGAATAGCCCAAATTTCCAGTGCATAAATATTCAAAGGAGTGATTAGTTTCCCCCAAATTTGTTTGCTATCCCCCAAATGAAATCCATTTTTGTAAAGCAACCTCCCCAGTCAAATTGTTTAACTTAGTATTTAAAATTTTAAGATTGCTGGAGATATCTGTTTGTTATTGCTCTAGTTTTTCATTTCTGATTATTATCCATTCATCTAAATCTGTATTATAGTCACAACTCTCTTGAAATTATGAAATTGCAATCTGACAATGAGACATTGCAACACTTGACCTAGTCACCTTGCCCCTTTGAACCTGCCATAGTACCAGCATAAAGCTTCTCATGAAACCTTCCTGAAACCAGTCATCTCTCTTGATTGGATGCCCTACAGAGTTGCAAATTACAGTAGAAGTCTCCTATAATGAGAGCTGATAAATAATGAAAAATCTCTTGTTATAATGCACACTCGTTATAGCCAACGGTCATTTAAATTCACCTCTTTTGGCATTTATAACAGCACCAAAAGTAGGCGAAGATGAACCATGAAGTAGTTGTATCAATCCATCCGCAAATGCATTGAAAATAGATCATTTCATTAAAAAGATTTTAAAATAGTCACCAAAAGTCATGCACTCATAACTAATGTATGTCACGCATCGGTATTATCTTTGGCTACATTGCATGAGCAATCATAGTTAGGTATGGCCTGCGGTTAACAATTACAATTCCAAAATAAGAGGAGGGTCGAGAGATTTGCCATCCTGCTAAGGTCAACACAGACAAATGGGCTTTTCCTGTATTGTCTACAAGTCTAGCTCACACCTCCATATGTTTTTTTATTCCGATTGATCGGCTATAAGGATGAAATAACACCAGGAAATGACAGACTGGTGCACAGATTCCAAGATAAGTTGTTCAGCCATTCCCCAGGAAAATCTGTGACATCAAACCACAAATTCTTCTCTCGTAAAATTACCACAAAGTCTCTCGTAAAGTCATCATTACAATGTAGATTCGCGAGGCATGACACTGTATGGAGAGTTTTTTAATCCTGCGATTTATGCAACCCGAACACCAACTACGGCAAAATCTACTTTGTATAGCAATAGTGCAGGTGTGACCACTTGTAATAACCGGCGGAACTGCCTATGTTTTAACACATGGATCAACCAACACAAAACGATCACTCGCTATAGTGATACTCTCGTTATAAGCCATACTCGCTATAGCAGACTTCTACTGTACCTAAATGTTCCAAGGACCATCATACCAAAAAAGCTATTATGGTGCAAGAAAATTATCATAAAAAATTATTGTTCAAAAACACATTGGATACTTTCCATCGACATATTAAAATGAGAAATCCTGTTTACAGACTGTGGCACTTTCTCCAAGACAACTCTTAGAATTAATTCACATGAACAAATGCTTAGTTTTCTTTTAAATTCTTTTTCAATGTATGCATAATATGATTCAGTAATAATAATAAAAAAATATTATAATAGTTGAAATTTTTGCAATAGTTTCTCTAGTTTATTAAATAATTGTCTATTAATAAATTTAAATAAATAGAAACTTTTACCCAATTTTGTGACTGAAAGCATGCACAAATTACTTATTACATAATTATATTAAGAAAGAAAATATATTTTTTATAAGAATTATTTTAATGAAATAAATCATTAAGCAGTTTAAGGCGAGATCATTTAAAAAAATACTAAGCCAATGGGTTAAACAGGCATTCTTACCTGGATTCAATGTGGACACAGCCATGTTGAAGCAGAGTAGACTTTTGCTTAAATTCTTTTTGGCAGATGGGACAGCGGACATAAAGAGGCATTCCAGCACTCCGACCATGTTGGATTACATCCGGCAAGCACTTTCCACCAGGACCAGTTCCACCAGACCCACCAGGTCCACCAATACCTCCACCCTGCTGCTGCTTCAGATACTGCAGTGCTGTGAAATTTCCTCCAAAAACAGAATGCTGCATTCCCTGAAAGGGATAACAAATTAAAAACTCACTTGGCACTGATCGATCATAAAGAAAGTGCGCACAGGTCAATAGATCCCACACTCTGTAGAGACCCCACAAAACAGAATATTCAAACTACTAATTTGAACTGGAAAGAAAATTAAAATGACAGTCTTAAAATTGTTCTTTGGTTATTTGGAGAGTATTCTGGAGAAAAACAGGGGTAACATCAGGAGAAGAGGTGTCAGTAAAGGAAGCTTTTACAAGGAGAAGAGAGTCAATGAGAAGTGCAAGTAGAAACATGTAGAAAAGTAGTAGCAATAGTATTTTTTGTTCATAGGGTGTCCTGATGGCTATGGTCATTTAGCACCTATATTCATGCAAGAAAAACCCAATTTGCCTGACACAAAACTCATACTCTAGGGGGAACTTGAATCCAAGACCTGTAGGTTAGCTGGAGAGCTTGCCACCCACCATGCTAACCCAACCAGCATGTAAAGAAAAGTGATAGTATTAAAAAAAGAGTGTTGCATCTCATGGCTCAAAAACCTGGTCTTCAAAGAAAGATGACGAGTGCAGATTGGAGACCTTTGAGATGTGGATGTGGCGGAGGATGGAAAAAAATAAATGGAAGGGAGGGAGAAAGTATGTTGAGCTTAAAGCTAATTACTGTCAATTTTTAAGTAGCATATAGATTTTTAAAACTATTTATTTGCCTTGCAGATAAGTGAGAAAAATTTAGTTGGGGTTGATAGCAGCCAACATAAACCTACCTTCGGATAGAAAGCCTAAGAAAGAATGTAATAAAGGGTGCTGGCCCAAAGTTCCCGAAATGTAGCACTACATAAAATTATATAATACCTATATCTTATTCACTGCTGTCACCATAAAAGTAGTCTTGGGATTACAAACACCAGTCCCAGTGCTTCTATCACTAAGGTTAACATTCTGAAAGCCATTATTTTGCTAATGTGTTCAGCACTGCCTGCAATTCAGTTTCAATCTCCTCTATCATGTGTATCTTCATATGCCACATTTTCATCTTTGAAAATAGAAAAAAGTCACAAGGGGGCAAATTGACAGTAGGCTGGATGATGATCAATGACCAGGCGATTTAAAAAAAAAACTGCTCTGTAATGAAAGGGGTATGTGTGACCTCACATTATAATGTTGGCGAACCCAATTGTTCCTGTGACATTTCTGTGGTCATTTCATTCTCACATTCTCCCTCGTCTGCCTCAGAACATAATGACAGAACACTGCATCAATCATCTCACCCACAGGTATGAACTCTTTGTAGATAATCCCATCAACATTGAAAAAGGAGATCAGTAAGTATTTGATATTTCTCTCGACTTGACGGGTTTTCTTTGTTCGAGGTAAAGATGGGACTTTTCCAGTGTGACGATTTTTGTTTGGTTTTGGGATCTTACCTGTGAATTCAACTTTCATCACCTGTGATGACCATGGAAATAAAATCTGGATGAGTGTGAAACTTCTTTCAAGTCAATTGATGGCCATCCGGAATGTTTAACATCATCAAATGAAGTTTGCCCATTTTTGAAATGTTTGAACCAGTCATAAGTTTTAGTTTGGACTCAAGGGACATTCCCAAATGCTTCCTTTAACATTTCTGTGTTTCTGCAGCAGTCTTAGTGGGTTCAACATAGAAAATTATACAGATCTACTGCCCATTCAAATCAACTATTATTGAAAAAAGAAGCAGACACAACTATGAAAATCCATTCTCCAACAATGGTCACAGCCATTTACAATGGAGCTGATTAGCATTCTAACTCATAACGAATTTACCAAACTCCACCTACATCCATTTGGCAGTAGCTGGGTCCAATTACCCATGTGATTCAAATTTCAGGAACTATTGGGTAGTGCCTCGTAGTTATTACAAGATTGAAAAAATTTAATCAAGTCAAAGTAATGAAAATTAAATTCATGTTAAGACTGAAGATTCCATAAAGTTATTACCTTATTAATATTATGCACCTTTAATGACTTCAAGAACATAAATAATAAATATCAGTTGATGTAACAATTCATTTTTTAAAAGATCATCTTCATTTAGCAGATAATTAAAAAAATAAATAAGGCTAACAGAACCAGTGTGGACCCTCCCGAAACCTTATTTTAAAAAATTATTTTTCTTTACTATCTTTCATCAAACATTCTGAAAAAAAACATTCTTTTTCCTATTTTATTAATATTACAGATATTCGAGAATGAGTAATTAAATGACATATATCCGTATAGAGTAGTATATACCTTAGAATCCTTGAAATATGAGTGATACTGGAGGTCAGGGTTGCCGTCTTTCCCTCCCGGTGGACCACCTTCCCCATATGCCTCTTCTTTGGGTCCATCAGGACCACAGGAGGGAGATGGGCTGGCATCAGGGGGATAGGGTACATCTTGAGGCCATAATGTTGGTGTCATGCCATTTTTAAACACCAAATGGGGGCTCACATCTGCTCAGAAAAGAAGGATATTGGTGAAGGTGTCTTCCTCAAATGAAATATAATTCTTAAAAATTAAAAATATTAATGCATAAAAACAAGACACTTCCAGTGGGTCGAATACCAAATGGAGAATGTGATCAGAATATACTTGAAAAATATGCCATGAGAGATATGGATATGGAATGAGTTGATGAAAACAATGAGTTTGCAACTAAAATCATCAATGCAAAGAAAAAGCTAGAGCATCATTGTCAAGGAGCATCATCTAAAGATGTATAAATATTATACCAACGCCATAATACTTTGTTGTAATTTGTGTTTGCCAATAGCTAACATAATACCTTAAAGTATAAGTGAATGGATTTCACTTTCTCAACATTATTCTCACTGATGATTAATATGAGTATAAAGTATTATGTAATGGGGCTAAAATGGCAAAATTAGGAGTGACTTATGCACCAAATATAAGGAATTAATAATGCTATTACAAAAAAATTGAGGGTAAATTTCAACACATATTCATACAAATAAAATTATAACTGTAAAACCTTATAGTGTATGCCTTATACCAATATAAATAAATACTTATGGAGTATCATATATATGTTGAATGAGAATGCAGGATTTTGGAAATGTAATGACAATTGGGATCTTTATATAAAAGATACATACTTGGAAAATATTCTACCATTAATCCATTTTCTCAAAATATGATAATTCCAAAAAACACGAGGAAGGTATTTAGATAATGATTAAAAGGCCAGAACCAGAACTTCTATTATGAATATAAGCATCTTTATTGTTTTAGGGAGGTATATGATATTGCTCAAGCTTTAAATTTTTCAATGAAAATGTGTTAAAAAGTTATGTTAAATTACCAGAACTGGTACTGAATTTATCTGTTTTGTCTGTTATGTGTATGTTGACTCTAGGAAGGTCATTCTGTATGAGGAAGTGGTGGAGGTAAAGTGGATTAAGGAGGTGTTGAGGGAATTTAGGAAAATCATTAGAAATTCCTTGCCTTTTTTTTTACTTTTTCGTGGTTTCCTCATAGAGTCTGATCAACAGGCAAAAAAATAATTTGCCTCATTAAAGCTGTGTTCTACATAAATGTGTAACAAAAATGTTTTAAATGTAAACATTTTCAGTGATGCATATGGGCTTTGGCGATAGATTGAATTTATGGCTACTTTGAAAAGATTTAAGCTCTTCTGAGAAAGTTGTCCCCAAAATTGGGAAATTGATAAATGGAAGCACTTTTAATTCTTATTGAACAGACTGCAGTATGATTGGTCACAGATATGGACTTTCCCTGGACACTTGTATTTAGGAATTAAAGAGACGAATTGTTTTTAAAATATATAAAATCTTCCAATGAAAATACATTAATGAAATTTATTATAAGGATAAACTGAAGTATTCCATCTCAAGGGGTAATGGAAATGAGTAAACAGTAGGAAATTTAAAAAAAGTGAATATGTACAGAACCCACATCATATTGGGTAAAATTGGAAAAACTATGATGAAAAGTCAAACTATTTCATGTGAATGCCCATTTATCTGCACTGCATAAATACTATATCTCAAAGAAATACCTTCACATGCACAAAGAAATTAATGTACATAAATAAAATAAAAGAAGTGAATCAGATTTACTAAAAAATGCATAATTACTGTTTGGTACCTACCTTTTAAGGTATATTCAATTTCAGGAATATATCATAACATGTCTTTATGGAAAGGATATTTCTGATTCTTGCCTTAATTGCATATAAGGTAAAAAGATGAATCAGAGATCATTCACAATAATGTGAAGCTCAAATATATGCAATGACATTTAACGAAAGACAAAGGAAGCTCAATATGTATTACAAATATCTATAAATGATAAACGATCCAACTATGTTCAAAATGATATAATGGATTCACAATATGCCACTAATGAAGTTAATTTGGTTAAGGAACAAACAAGATTAACAACCCTCATAAAGTACTAAAAAACGTATGCTTTTTGCATGACAAGAAAAAACTCATAAATGGAGGTGAAAAATGAAAGAAGTAAATTGTTATATGGATGAGAAACATTTAATAGAAATCTAGAGGACAACAGAAAAGATTCGTTTCTATAAGCTATACTAAGATGAGAATAACAAGAAGGGACTTAATGGGTCATGAGTTGGTAGTCAAATGGGGCATTTTGAAAATATAAGAGGCCATTTGTTTCTTTATTTGTGACTAATAATAATTAGAATTATAAAAATTATATGTCTACCCATTATTACTGCAACTGTTACTGTGCATTCATGCATGCTTTTTAACATGCAGTAGAACTATGTGAAAATTTATAAATAATCAACATATCAATTCTCCAGTAAATTACAAAATATGGCGATACTGATAAAAAGTGCAATTGCTGTTAGTGATTAGGGAAAATTATAAGAAATTATTTAGTAAAAATTGGACTTTTTCATTTATTGCTAATAAGGCACCAGGTTTATTAGGAGAGCAAATACTAAATAGCATGCTGTTAAGGTACTGAAAATGTGCTGAGTTTGCATATTGGTGGATTATTTAATGTGTACCATGAGATTTATGTTGTGTTTTCAAGGATTCCTGTCATTTAAGCAAGGAGGCAATCAATAATGAGACCAAGCTTCATTTATATGTAATAAAAGGAGTTGCAGCAGCCATAGACTGCATATGACTCTCAACTTGTCTGTCAAATGTATGTCAAGAAATAAAAAAGTTTGAGTATAAGAAAATTCCAATATGTTTCAACAGATAACACCTTCACAAACCTTATCTCTCCATCCACCACCCCTTGCATTACCATTTTTTCCAGCTCAAATCTTGCCATCATATACTTCCAAAAGGAGAAACTATTATAATCATGCTGGAGAGACTAATGGTCTCCAAATATTGCAACTAAGTGCAGTATTAGGAGGTTATTAGTTTATCCACCATAGTAATATGTCAACAGCATGCATTAGAAGTCTTGATTTATAAAATTCATCTAATCCTTAAATGACCATGCATATATAGTATCCATTTCCTTAATCTGTAACATCAGGATGAAATGTTGTGGTGGTATTCTGATAAAAGGTCATGAGTTTCAGTAATGTAATCATTATAAAAAAAACTCTATAGAAAATAATATTATGACTGGGCTTAGAGACAATAGTCAGCATTTAATGTTATGATAGAAATTTTAAAATTGGATGCTTTGCCCTTCACGCCCCTGTACCAAAACTTCATCTATATTAGTTCCTAACATCTGAAACTCCTGCTGAGAGAAAATACATATTTTACTTATTTTAAGAGTCTTTGTTAATGAAGTAAGAATCAAGCAGATGAATTAAATTTAGTATTATTTTGTTCGTCAAAATGGTTGTTTCAGAACAATGTGTGTTTCAAAATGGGCACTCATGGAGTCAGTCAACTATAGAATGATCACAATCATCAAATCCTTACTTTGCAACACTGGAATACTCACAATAGACAGCAATAAAGTTGATATATTTTTCACCGAAGCATGGAAAATTACTCCTTAATGACCTATATCAATGACACCTATTCAATTTAGAGTTATGAAAACCACAATGCAGTACCTATTTTGGAACCTTGAATAGACATAGGAATTGGAATCCCAAACAGAAGTTATAATATTTTTCATGAAAAACTGATTCATAAAAATGCCCATTCTTTATGCATATGTCATACACAAATTAAATAATCAGGAGATTTTATATTTTATGAATTGAGTGACTTAAAAAAATATGATGTACATACCAAAATTGGAATACTACTTCTTTTATAATCTTTAATATTTTTTAAATTGTACAGTTATACGACTTAGACTGTGAACTTGAAACTCATTTTATATCGCCCATAAACTTAAATAAATGCTTATTTAAGAAAATTATGGTGAACTGTAAAACTATTTCCATGTCAAACAATAAAGAAGAATCACTCTTTTATTAGTAAGTACAATGAAAAAACTTATTTGACTATGGAAAATATTGATGAATGGGATAAATGACTTATGACATTAAAGTAAACAAAAACTTCAAGGAGGATTATTCCATTATAAGAGAACACATGAAACTATGAAGAAGTGAATGAGGAAAAATAGAAGTAGTTTGATTCTATTCTTAAAACACCTAAATTATATGAAATGAAAGGATGAAGAAAATTTTTTTTGTGTGTAAGTGCCCATGAAATGAGAGATACTGAAATTTAATCTGTATAATTTTTCTTTGGGGATAAATTAAGCAAATGTGTGTTTAATAAAAACTCTGATAGAAATGAGCAAATGCTAAACACAGAATCCAATCCCACAAGCCATGGTTATTAGTAAGTAGCACCTGTTAGTTTGTTAGTAGAAATGTTTTCACCTCAGGGTAACAATTATAGGTTTTATAGTAAAATATCCAATATTTTTCTTTTAATTTCGAGAGAAATGTTTATTGAAACTTCATTTTTTTCTAAGACAAAAAGATTAAAGAACTGCAAATTTAGAACAATTATTAAAACAGTGTTAGTGGAAATACAATATCCAGTCCATGATGACTATGGTACTGTCTTCTCCTGAGAGAGAAGTTACTGAATGAACATAAAAGGAATTTTCTTCATATTCCTTACAACATCCAACTACAAAACAACTTCATATATAGAATCTGAAAAAATAACTATGTTCTTACCTCAGATAAAGTAGGAATTAAGATCAACAATTATGACTACTTTCAGGACAACATTTTATAAAAAATTACTTATTTCAGCTTTAAACAAAAATATGGCTTCTTAAGTTATTACCAGCATGAACTGCCTTTGTACATTCAATAAATCAGTATTTTTAGCAGTTTATGTGATATTTTTATTCTATAGAATATAGGAGTTCCAAGCATTAACACTTAACTTTTCTGGCTTCCATCTGATAGTGTTATAGAACAATTTTTGAAATAGCCATCTTCAAAGTTGTACTTAAATTTAGATATTTCTTTGTTGTGCTAACAATATCATGATTATGCTAAGTAAATTTTTATACACTTCCATAAGAAAGAATGAGTTATGAAGGATGAAGTCTAGACACATATAAAATATGAGACAACAGGATACCAAATATTTCTATGTGGCTGGTTTATCATGATTCTTATTATTGTTTACCCGTTTTCCCTGTTTATGCATAGTTAAGCATTTAGTAATTGGTATGAGTTACCTACTTTAGGCAACACTATAATTCGTATTTAGATGGCTAATTCATACAAAGAAATTTTATATATATAAGGCTAATAATTTAAAACTTGAAAATACCTGAAGGGCACTGATAAATAACAAATATCATATTGAGTATAATACACATTTGTTAAAGTACCAGATCACCAAGTGCTAATTCATCGAACTCCGTTCAATATAATACCCACATGGATTGCTTCCTTGTTGACATAAAATGCCACGAAATTTTAGCTAACTTTTAAGCCAGTTCACACAATTCAACTTTTATGAAATGTGTTCACCAAACCCCAATGATTATTGATGATATATAGTTGTCACTTACAATAAAATTCTATGGGGTAATTGCTGCTGATAGTAAATAAATCACCGGTCAATGTGATTCATATTAAAAACTATTACATCAATTTCCCCAGTAATAGCTATTAGATTCAAGGAATGTAAAGATTCCTTGGCATATGATATCAAAAATAGACAATGAAATGAAATCTAAGTGAACTATGGGATGCTTTCCAAAAAAGTTGAAATCCTTGAACAGGCCTTCACATATTTTTTTGCCAACAATTAAGTATGCACAATTACATTTACTCAAAGAAAATGGTAATATTTTTTAATTTCAGTACAATTTAGTGTAAATGTTTACAAATCAATTGGACTTTTATTTAATGATAAAATAAATAGGTTCCTGTATTATTTTAGTTGCTCCTTTCACCAAAGGCATGATTTTTAAAAATCTGATCAATTATAAGGCCTTGATATGAATTCCAACCAATGTATCAAACTTATAATTGAGCTATTATAAATGCTTCTTTCAATGAAAATAACGCTGACCGATTATGCATATAGGTATACATATAAATATATATATGGCTCACTGAGATTCTTTTGCCTTCCAATAGGACATACAAAAATGTTTAATTAAACCAGAAATGTTTATGAGATTATTGACAACCTGCCACATTGTTTGCTTAACAAATAAAAGTAATAAATCTGATATTTGAAAGGGAAATGTACTCACATTATATTATCTTTCTTTATATATAGTAGATCCCCCAAATTCATAAGAGCAATGCTCATAAGAAGGTCACTTAAAAAATCTATTAAAATCTAAAAAATTAAGGGTGCCCAGATACATAATAAAAAGAGTAATTCCTTTATGATTTTTAATTGTAGACACCATGTTCATTTTTAGTTATTTTCATAGTTCATCATACAACAACCATTTTGACAAAATGGCCCTACATAAAAGATCTATATGTCCTTTCCTCAAGCCATCAGTAAAACTCTTTTTATTCTGGATAACACATTCAGTCTATTCCCGATTGAGGCAAATACTTATTTCCCATTTTACATCTCACAAGAGCATAAGTCATAATAACCTAAAATTCTTACTATATCTCAAAAAAATGTTGCCTTTTCATGAATTTAAGTCTAAGAAAAGAATTAAAAAATTAATTTATATTGATTACACATGGCACCCTTCATGAATATAAAATTTCTAGCTTCTGTTTGTATAAAAAGCATAATGAGGAATATGTGAATTGGAATTTGGGAGGATCCACTGTCAAGCAAGAAACTGGGGGCACAACTAAATTTCATGAATTAAAAGTGGTAAAGTATGGTGCAACCTTGATATAATGTATGCATTATTAAAAATCAATTCAACAGCACTTTCTCCGATATGACAGGCATGTTTTGGAGAAAGATATAACTTCATTTTACTCATTTCAATATTAGTTTTTTATGTAAATAAAAATCGCAGATGGGTTGGAGTAAGTAAGAAATGAGATCTCTTTCCTCAATTAGTTTTACCCTCACCGATTATGCTAATGATTAACTTTTAAAATATTACAGTGCTATAATCCATCCTAATTATATAATTAATAAGATAAACACACAAGTAGCCTAGTGCAAGCCTGTCATTAATTTTAGCAACTAAAACAGTTTGAGAATGGTACTGATGCTATATTTTGTTAGCATTAAATCAATGTTTTTAAGGTTCAGCAGCATTAGCAATGTAGCTTCACCTGCCACTTAGACTTCCTTCATTTCTCCCCTGATTTTTCACTCTATAGTGCAGCCAATTTCCCTAAGTTTAAATGAATGCCTTTCTCCTTATTTATCTAAATTCAAGCAAAAGACTAAAACATTTGGAAGTGGACATTTTGTGGTACATTACCACTTGTCAATGGAAATTTGCAAGATGAAATAGTTAGGGACGTCCACATGCTCAAATTCCACTGAGATAGGACAAAGTGGCAGTAACTCGTAAAATTCAATTCTTATTGCAGATACTACGTAGACAAGTGTTTTCTTGTATCATGTCAAAATCCCTGGTAATTTTTTAGTAATTCCACTTGATCACATTTTTGTGAAGTTTTCCAGTGATTTAATGCAGTCTTTACATTCATTGAAAAGATAGCAGGAGAGTAACTCTATCACGAGTAACTATTTGGTACTCTGTTGTTGAAATAAAAGCAGATAACTCACTTGCATCTTGAATTTATGGAAGCTGCCACCTGAGTTATAATGTTTAAAACCCAGTCCCAAATTCATTTAAGGTGTGGTGTACTATCTGCTTTTTTCAACAGCAAAGCAGACAAATTATAGCACCACACAAGTAATCTCATAGCTATGTGCAAATTGGTTTAGACATGAAATTTTAATTGACAATCAAATTTTGTGGAAAGCTAGAAATATTTCCTTCACTTATTTATTTGGGTTTACTTCCTTGAGAGGCATACATATGCTATAATGTCAAGTGAAATCCTTATATGCCGTTACCATGAAGATGCAATTGTGAGATTTTTCAGAGGGTGGATCTTTAAGAATTCATGTACTTCCTGGACAAACAATGCATTTATTTGAATGAAGTGTGCAAACTGCTTATGGAAAGGGGTTAAAAACTAATAACTGAAAAGGATTGTAAAGTAAATCATATATATTTTTCATTTTATATATAACGAATATAACTATACTCTCAGAGACCAATTTTATGTCCTTATGTCTATATTTGTGACAGGATTTGAGCCCATATCTTTTGGGTTTACAGGAAAGAAACCAATTCTGTACTCAGCAATTTTAATCTGACTAGCATCAATAACATAAGAAATTAATCAATAACTTCATAGCATATATCCCAGACTTGTATGTAGTTTCCTCAAGAAAAGATTGTTTGTATGAATTGTATCAAGAATAAAAATAGCGAACATAAAAATTCATTACTCCTGAAAAGCTCTACATGGGAAGAAGTTTGTAACATTTCTCTCGTAAAATGCCATGTAAATGAAAGTAGTGAGTCCAATTGAACAAATCTTTACAATTAAATTTTAATGCAACTACTTTTGGTATTGATTAGTTTCCATTATAACAAGGTTACACATTTTTTAATCAATCATATCTTTTATGAAAAAAACCCACATATCTGATTCTTAATTTTCTCAGCTGTATATATAAAACTCATTGGTAACTAAATGAGTAGAATAAATAACAGAAATTAATGCATAATACAAAATAATGCCCACATTATATGTGGTATCATTATCTCTTATTTTGGACTCCCTTTTCATCTCAATTTATGAGAACTTACCAGCCTTGAGAATTAATTTTGATTTAAGTAATTTTCTATTTAACTTAAATGTATTCTCTTTTTTTTATTTTTAACCTGATTTTATCAAGTTTAAAATAGTTTGAGATATATGATTTGTATTTTTTGGTAATCCTCGGTAATATGATATAAAATGCCATGAAATATGTTGCTCAAGAATGGGATTTCTCTCTTCTAAGTAATCACATTTGAGTAATAACTGCTATATTTCAAAGAACAATTACATAGCCATATAATATGGAAATACTAATTTTCATTTTGTTGTTGGATTCATTTGTTGAGTCTAATTATTATAAAGCTTAAAAAGTAATTATATTCTTTCTTTGTGATCCTTATTGAGAGTCCATGGTTAGAATGATTAATGAAATTAATTTTTTGGTAGTGTTATACTCTTCTCTAATTTCAGATGACTTTCAACTAATGTAAACTACAATTACCATATTGATAGCAAAATTGGGAAAATTGGGAATTAAGATTTCCTTAATTTTGATGGCTTTGCCCTTATTAGAACAATGTTAATCCCTTGCTGATATAAAAATTGATAGTTAATATTTATTCACAATGGCTATTATATATTAGACAAGATGCATTGAAAAAAGAAATTTTTCACTTCATAAATATTTACAAGAATGGATAATAAAAATAATAAGGGGATATTCTTAAGGATGTATAAAACTCAACAGTAAACTTAACAGATGTAATAAATTAAGGGAATAATGATAAATATATCTACCCTGCTTACTGATATGGAAGTCAGGGAAAGACATAATTTTGATAATTTTCAAAAATACTGTACAATGAGTAATAGTACTCTACTATTATTACTATGTAATTCATAGCGATGTCAAGGTTTAACAAATAAATCAGAGGTAATGAGAGGTAGAATGGCTATTTTAATCAATTTGGTGAATCTATATTTAACTAATGATGGCATTTCATCATTTGAAGTGCCACATTACTGACGTTTTGCTTGGTTTATTATAATATGAACATCACAAATTGGCAGCTAGCTTATGAGGTGATTATTCTTACGGTAACATTTCATGAATAAAAAACAATGATAATGCAATAAATCTATAGGAATGAAGTTATGCATATACCTACTACATATATGAATGTTTTAACATATCACTAACCATTAAGAAGGCAAATATTATGACAATGGTCACTTGTTTCTTGAATATGTTGATGTATGAAAATAAACAATTATATTATATCATGAGAAATGATGGAGCCTAAGTAATCAGGCTCACTGAATGATCAAAATTATGAATAAAGCATTAATTAAGAATGATTAATGTGAATATTGATAATAAAGAAAATCCTTTGAAGGAAGAAAAACCCATGACAGTTAAATAGGATCAAAGACAGGAAGATGGTTACCAGGTACAATTATTTGTTTAATTATCAATAAAGAATATTTTTCCATGTGAATTTACTAACATCTATTGGTGTCCACCAAATTTTTGAAACTGATATGCTTTAGAAAATAGTCATAGGAAGCACTTTATTGCAGAATAAATATCTATATCAGATCTATTGACTGTGCTTTTTGAAATGCTTTTCATGATTATGTACGGTAAAAGTAAGCTGCTCAATGCATACATGATTTCACCTAAGATGACATTATATTAATTATGAATTTTCCTAATTAACTGAATTTCAATGTTTAAAATTTGTATTTAAAGAAAGAATCATTCTATATGGAATGTCTGCAGGATTTTCAGCAAGATCAACAAACATCTTTCCCTTGTGAAACTAAGCTTTCCAAAGAATCAAGATAAAATTAGAGGTTATTAAGAAAAAAAATTTTGATCTTATATAAATGTTACCCAACAGTACATTATAATACCTATAAAACCTGAAACTTTAGTAGATATTCCTTGATAATAATGATCATAAAGTAACACTGAGATTTTTGAAAAAGTAAGTAAAAAGTAAGAGGGAAGTTGAATCACTTTTCATATTCTTTGGAGAGTTTCCTTACACACTGCATAAAAACTTTTATGAAAAATATTTTTCTCCTCTAACTTACCATTGTCGGGTTGGGTGTGTATTAGCCCATGGTAAGGATTCCATTTGATGGGGGCAAAGGCGCTTTAAAATTTTTGCATACTCCTAAGGATGATTGCTACATATATATTTAGGAGATATTTAGGTAGAGTATCTGTTTCCCATTCTTAAAATTTGAAAGAGTATGTCACCAGGGCACTACTAGAAATTTATCAACTTTTGGATAGCTATAATGAAGTTAAAATTCTTTTATAAATATTTGCATGCCATAGTTGTACTTACTTTATGACTCCATCATGTCAATTAAATTCTAGTGAGGTAGACACTCCCACATTCAAACAATCCCCTGACCTTACTGCTAGGAATATTTCAATTTTACAGCATCATATGCAAGTAACCGAAAGATAAAAAATAACTTGCTGTAAATAAATAAATAATTAATGAATCACCTACACTATGGTATTTGAGAGAGCTATAAGCTCCATCTTTAAATTCCATCAAGAAAGCAAAACTTAAGAGTTACTTTTAATATTTGTCGTAAAAATATCAAGCTTGATTTAACACCTCCATTCAGTGGTTTATGAACATGCATAAACTCATCAAAGCTGAAAATATTTTAAGGCCTAATTTTTGCACTTTACAATAGCTCATTCCACTCAGTCAACCTTTTGAACCTGTAATTTTGTAGTGGAAACCATATTCTTACCTAAATAATAAATTGACTAGAAACTTTTCACTGATTACAACCTTAATTGAAAATAAATGATACATTTCAATGTACCGGTACTATTTCTTATCTGCAGACTAATTTTATAAGGATTTTTTAGTTCATCTGCCTGTTAGGCCTCTTATGAAAAAAGTAAGGAATCATAACATGTGTTAAGAAAATGGAACATCTTGTTTCGATGCTATGTTCATGCACCTGTCCAATTCCTTCATATTTACAGAGAGCAAGATTATTGTGACATGATGGTATGAATCCTGATGTAAATCAGTAAATTCACTGGGGGGAACAATATTGCAGCTCCAAATTTCAACAGGTAAACACTCCTAAAAAGCACAGACAATTCAATCCGCCCATTAGTAAGCACCCCCAGGATTTCAGCAAAGACGCAAACCACCCCGGCAAATGCAAGCGCATGAAAAGAATACTTCCAACTTGCATCAGGGTGAGGTGGGAGGAGGGGGGGATGACAATGATGGAATCGGGTGGGAGAAGATGAGTAGTGGAGGGAGGGAGGGAAGGGGCAAGGGAGCAGAGGAGGAGAAGAAGACCGAGGGTCAAGGGTGACAGTGAGCAGGGGGCGGGGAGGGCGAGGAAGAGGTGGAAGAGGAGGAGCTGACCCTGCGTCAGAGGGCCAGATTGATTGGTTGGCACGGCACGAACAACCCGCGGGAAACAAGGCCACCGAGGGCCAACGTGGGCCGGGTGGTGGTGGCCTTGCGTCGCCTTTTGTTCTCAGTTCCCGAACCTTGGTGGGTGCGAACGTGCTGGTTGAGAATGGCCTTCTGCCGGAAGCGCTTCCCGCAGTCTGGGCAGGCGTAGGGCTTCTCACCCGAGTGGATGCGCAGGTGCTGGTTGAGG
>WURS02000004.1:1917783-1929859 GCA_011762765.2 Rhinocypha anisoptera | reverse complement strand
AAGGGCGTTCCATTTCACTTTTTTTCTTCTCCCCACCTTTCCCCCCCCCCCCCCCCCCCCCTTCTCAAACCGCTGTGAGATGGAGAGAGGGGACACTTTTCGTTCTCACCGAGAGGGACGACTTCCGCCACGAGGACTGAAATAAATAGAGTGGACAACGAAGAAGGATTTTTTTCATTTTTCGGATTCTCCCCGGTCACTTTGTTTTAAAATTAGAAAAACAAATCCCTCTCTCCGTTTGTCCAAATATATGCCAGTCGGCTCAACTAATTGGGTATCCGGCTATTTCAGAGGTCGTGAGTTCGAATCCCGCCCAAGGGCATGGATGTTATGCTTGTCTCATTCTAATTTTCTTGAATTGGTGCTTTATAACGGTGCGAACTTTGATTGTGTACAGCCAAGCGATGAAGAGAAAAAAGTGATTTACATTCTTTACAATAACTTCTTTTTATTTAATATAAAGAGCATAAGAGTTGGCGATTGATAAAGTATTTTACCTCATTAAGTTTGGTCGCAATATATATATTGAAAAGAAAAAAGTATGTTCCTTCCACCACATCAAGCCTGAATCAATAATCCTTAGCAATATAAATATATCTCTAATGTGGTTTTACAAAGGTTTAAAGTTCCGAGCTTGCGCCGGAGGGCGAAAAAATGGGGGTTTTATTTGTCTATGCCCGAATAACATTTCGTGAAAATGGCATTAAAATTTTTGGCGTAAAACTATAGAATATGCAGCATAAAGCAAGATATATTTTTTACCAATCAAGCTGAGAATGATTTTATGTTTCCTTGCAACTGAAGTTTAAACTCAAATATCCTACATTTTTAGTCCGGTAGTAGTACGATCGCAATCGAGGAACTTGTGTCTCTTTTCTCGACTAAGAGTAGAACTCGACTAGAAATGAGAATTTGCATTCTGAATAAGAGTGACTAACGGCAAGGAAGATGGAAAAATTCCTATTCTATACGGAAAATTATTACTTATCAAATAATTACTTATTGAGAGAGCTTCGAGCATACAAAGTACTAGAGGCGCTCTCACTTGAAAAAAGTGTCGCCAGAGTATATCGTCGATTTGTGACGTGATACCTGGGATGGTGTCGTTAATTCTTACGGCAAGTAGTGGTTCTTTCATCGCATTTAATATCTCTGAAGGCTAAAATTATACTAAACATCGCATAGCTCGATGTTATCACACGTATAACAAACAGCGACATAGATTGAACGCTAGAGCTAACATAATATTATAATTAAAAAGTTATCAAGTTCTTTTTTTGTACCTGATGATAGCTCAGTGAGCTGAAACGTACGTCGTACAATAAAGTTTTATTTTTCTGTGGAAAAGTGCCGGCTTTTTACTCTAAGTATATTTTATTTTATTTATTCAGTGGCTCTGTGCCGAGTCAGTAGTTTGATGCTAATTGCCTTGAGTACATTTTTAAATGTTTTATCTCTTAGTTACCTTTATTTCTGGTCGCTATGTTATATTATTCATTATATGTAATTTTCGCGTTTCCTTGTCGTACAAGGCACACCACATCTCTCTCTCTCTCCTCGACTTACTCGTGTCGTTTTGGAGTCAAGGGACGGCCACTTGGATTCGCTTCCGCCCGAATGAAAACAGAGTAACGTGTCCGTCTTGCCCGACTGAAAATTTGCTCGCGCGCTCCCCCTCCCATTCCTGCACTCGTGCTGCCCAACCCAGAAAACCCCAGACTCCCATTCTCCTTCCGCTTCACCCCGTCCATCTTCCGGTTGAGGTCTCGACCCTCGCTCCCCATGGTACGTTTGTTTGCGATCCTCATCTGATACAGCCTCGTCCGCTCTCATCGACTCGAGTGTTTTTGGTTTCCAGCCTTCCACAATGGTGTCCACTCTCGTCCTCGCCCGTCTCTCCTTCCTCTCCCCCCTTCCCCCCCTCAACACCCCTCCCTCTCTCTTCGCCCTCCACGGGCGCGCACACCCCACCATATCTCTGCTTCACTTTTCCTCCGGCTCTCGCTATCGCTTTCATTATGCACCGTGCGGATCAATCTTCCCCAACCTGCCTCGCGCGCCAGGCCATCCCTCGTCCGTTGCCGCCCCATTCGGCGGGGGAGAGGAGGGGTCGCGTCCGTCGCATTCATGGCCACGGGCGGGACTTTTACTTTATTTTCCGTTTGTCCCTCCGATTTCATTTAGGTTCTACGGCGCCTGTTTGAACTTCCGGATTTGAGGATTTCACTCTGTCCAGCGTAAAATTGTTCTGGTGGTAAAATGTTTCTTTTTTATATTTTCAAAGTGTACGAATCTTTGAATTGACTCAGTGTCCCGCGGTATGCTCACGACCGGAAAACTCGGGATTTTGGATTTTTCCATGGCACGTCTTTGGTTTAAGGTTCTTCAATTTTATGTAAATACTTTTATTTTTTCCTATCCATTCAGTGCCCTTTGATAGATCCTCATACATGAACAAACATTTAAGTTGGGCCGTTATAGATTCGGTCGATGGGTCGTTTAGTACAATTGCATTCTTATTTTATTATGTCTTAAATGTCTATATATATTATTTGACATGGCTATTTATGTCTCTCTCTGTTTTCCTTTGTAATTCAACACTATTTAAATTTCAATCGTAGAGCTCTGTTACATTATTGAAACGAATTTTATTATTCTCGTCGTGTGATGTCACCAGTTCAGAATTAAAATGCATTGGTTTAATGATGGGTTTGTTTTTCAGTTGCATGCACACAGTAACTCTTGTGTCATTTTAATATCCTCTGACATTTACGGTTATATTTTTTCTATTTCGTTCGTAGACTATATTCACTCTTTATATTTTCGTATGCTAGTTTGAGCATTCCTTTATTTGCTTCGTATGTATTCTCTTTTGATAATCTTTCCCTCTGCACTACGTATCTTACATAGAATCCGCATTTCGGATTGGAATAGGGATCCGTTTGCCCTGGCAACCCCTATAGTCGTAATGTGGGTAGCCTTCTCAATGCGTTGTTCTTCAGAGTCAATCGATAATGCCGTGCTATATAGGGAAATTTTTCTTAGATCCTCATTCACGAAAGTATATATATCTTTTTCAAACATTTTCTACCCTAGTAAAATAACTTATCTTCGATGAGTGTTCCACTGTTAAAAAATTGGAATGTTCTTT
This sequence comes from Rhinocypha anisoptera, assembly GCA_011762765.2. Classification (NCBI taxonomy): domain Eukaryota; kingdom Metazoa; phylum Arthropoda; class Insecta; order Odonata; family Chlorocyphidae; genus Rhinocypha; species Rhinocypha anisoptera. Next base: position 1,926,708 of record WURS02000004.1, on the reverse strand, counting down.
GGAGCTAGGTAGGAGAAAAATTTTAGAAGTCAATATTTTTAGCACTTTTCAATTCCTAGAAAGAGTAATAATATTAAGTTATTGGCTCAATAAGAATTAGTTTACTTAATACTAAAAATAAGTTTTTGCTAAATGGCATAATGCATTTTTGTTTTATTCCCTGGATAAATAAAACTTTGGAAATCCCACAAAATAATTTTTGCAAATTTCACAAATTTATTTCGTCGAATTTGCAAAGTTTTGTTTATCCCGTTCATCATGAAGGAGTTCCACATAATAGTTCCTAAGACAATATCTAAGGTCATTATTTCAATTAATCTGTGATATTGGTGAATTTTTTATACTTAGTAATTACTCGCGTAAGTATTTATACATATTTTCGGAGTGACGTGCTGTGGATCGTCCGCCTGGAGCAGCCCGAGCCCTTTGCAGACTCCCTCTGTGTCGGAACTTTCCTGTGTTGAATGATAGCTGAGGCGTATCTCGATGGCGTGTGAAATATGGGTGCGAATGACGCATTCCCACTGTGAAGTCTTCCATTCATTGTGTTAGGATACCGCGCTTAATTATCTGCTCGCCTATCGATGTCTGAGTCGCGGATAGTTCTTTTTCCATGGCGCTTATCGCGCTGACATCATCATTCTTGTCATCACTCAATTTATCTGTCTCACAGCATTCAAAATACCCGGAATTTCTGTGAATGTTCTTCAGCCCTCCTGCTATAACCTCTTATTGTCACCACTGAATTCATGGCCAGACCACGATATCATTTCTATCCCTGTTGTGCCTTACCGAGTTAATCAATTTTCTGATAATAAAAAAATAACCAATGCCCATCCATAAGTGCGTATCTATAAAGTGATTTTACATGCCTTTGTCTTTAATTTTCCGTGGAATATTATTGTTTATTTAATCCCTTTTACGGAATATGGATAACTTTATATAACTTTACTTTAGTTCTAAATGTAAAGAAAATATAATCTACGATATCTAATCTCGTAAAGGATTATGTTCCAGTTCTCATGATTCAGTAATTGTAAAATTTCACCGATTTGTTTTTTTTTGTTATTTTTATGGAATCAAGGAAATATAATCATGAAAATTTCATATTTTCTTGTTTTCCATCCAGTGTCTTCTCGGTAAATGATTTTCTAGATTGGTTACAATACATGTCCATTCAAGATCTATGTAGTCTTATAAAAATCTGCTATGTTTTCTTGACTTTTGAAATACTTTTCCGTTTTTTATTTAAATTAACTGTGGCAATTGGATAAAACAACGAAATCCTTGAGGACAACTCTAGGGTTAAACTTCTAGTTTTTCCTCCACCCCAAACAGGAAGTATATATTATTCATCAAATGTAATGGAAACAATCAAACTTGCCTCCAGAACGAATATTACTTTAGCGAGTCTTGTATTTCAAGGTGTGCGTTAGGAACTAAACTCATTAAGAATCCTGGTTCAGCGTCAGGGAGGAAAAAGTTGTTTCTAGCATCAATATTTACACCCTCTTTAATCAGAGTTGAGTACGTTTTATGACCATTTTCGAAATTCACTACATATATTAACTGTGAAGACCCACATCATTTTCTTTTAAATTTACCCAATGTGAAAATTCCTCTGCATGTTTTGTATCGATTGATCCAGAATAAGAAAAATTGAATTTTAATTGTATGTAAGGAAGCTATCGCTGTCTTACGGTTTTCAGCGTGTCATCAACTACCTCATATTCCAATTTTGGAGCTTAGGAGTTTCATCGGAAAGGGATCATAAAGTCAGAAAACTCGGAGGGATACACAACACTTGGGCGAAAAGACTGTGTACCCGAGGGAGTCGTATCATAATTTAAAACCAGATAACATTCTAGAAAACATCCATGAACGCTTATTCAAGTTTTCTGTAACGTAAGTCTTTCTCAGCCGCCGATACTCATTTTGAATGTCTAAACAAATTACTTTTCTAATTCTTTCCTTCCTAATTCTTCTCCTCTAATTGGAATAGAAGATGTATAAGTGTAGAAACCTCTTTATTCCTATTCTCTTAATGGAAAAAAGAGGCTATTTAAGTTACTTCACTATTTATATGTAGCTGTAAATTTCATCATTCGTTGCAACCTAGGAAGAAATCATAAGCGTAAAGAAGACCGTATCTGATAGTGGTCCAAGGGTACCTTGTCGTAGCCTTTTAAATGGAAAAATTCTGTGGACAATTACAAATTCAATTTAAACTTCTGATGAGACTTATAGCTTACAGCATTAGGTTTTTCATAAATTGGCTAACAAGGCACACGCTACAAACTCCGCTGATATAATAAGAATATTTCGCCTGTTAATTAGGAACCGTAAGAATATTCTTCTATTTGTAGCTCACAAAGATAGACACGCCTTGACTTTACACAATTGTTCTTTTTGCATCCGTGAGTACTTTATCCCCAGGCTAACCCGGCCGACAATTAGAGTTCTTTTCCGTCACAACATTTGAAGATCGGGATCACGAGTTCGCTCGGTCCGCCTATTGCTTGCTGTGCCAGAGAAATGATAATACTAAATGGTACACTTCCAAACTCTGCATGAACTTCCTTTGGTCAAATTCCGTGCAGTTCTATATACGTAGTACGATTTGGCACTAGAATCCAAATGTAAATTAATGTGTTACGTTGTGAATTGCGACATTTATTTCGAAATGGAAAAATCCTGCCCCCACCTTCGAGTGACAGAGGCATCGTCGGCGTTGGCGTTCTTAAAAAAAACGTGAAGAAGATTCACTCAAGCATAACTCCTACGGGGTGGGGTTAGAGATTACTTTACCCTCGTCTACTTGCATGACGAGCTAGCAGCGAAAAACGGAGGAGAGAGAGGAAGCGGGAGTGGGTTGTATGCTGGGCGGTGTTTACGCTGCCCAGCAGCTCGTAAACATCCAGTTCGCTGCCCCGGAGAAGTGGCCGCATCATGAGAGATGCTCTCTTTCTCTCTCTCTAAAATCTCCTCATTCTCGCGTATTTTAGGATCTATGCATTACAAAGGTGAGGAGGTAAAGGATGAGAAATTTCATCTGGGATCTGTTGTAACGTCGGAAATAGGCGGGAGCTGAATCTACACGGGAGTGTCCTCCATTCTCCAAATAGTCCTTTCATGAAAATTAACTATGGTTATATTCCTTCTGAATTCTTTGAAACCTTCCCTTTTTAAGGTAAAATCAATCATAAGATCAAACAATGTTAGCTTCAATACTTGGTATATTTCCACAAAATTTGGTTTGTGTGAAAAAGTACTAAGTAATGGGGTTAACATTGTACTTCACTGTAATATTGTGTTATTTTTGGAAATATATATGGTTCAATCACTAGAGAAACAATAATGTTCTTGTAATAGTGCAGTAAGAAAGCTAACAGTATTTATTTCCAATTTACTGACTGACTTTTCAGCTTTGTTTAGCAACCCACATGACACTACTACAATATAAATTGACTTAATCTAAGACTAAACACTGTGGGTTTGTTATAAGAGATCCATATAATGAGCTCCTTGTATTCTACATGGTATACAATTAAACCACAAATTAAACATTTGTCCCCATAAGCTAACTGATGCACTGTATGGAATGTTATATTAAAATAGTGCCCAATAGAATACCAGAATATATAAAATGGCATGTAGGAGAAAGAAACTATGCAAAAGAAGTCACAAGATGCTTAAAAGACAGTGTAGTCTTTTGTTTACAAAAAAAGGGAACCACCATATCTAGGAACTTGAAATAAATTTAATCTCACTGAGATTAAGGATTTACTGTCAACATAAAGGGTGAATAATAAGTTGATGTGGGGCATAGTGAATACTCAAATCTCTTTAGTGTTACACCCATCTGAGATTGAGCACAGTTAAAGTTGACAAATAATATATATTTCATGCTAAAAGAGCCGAAAGAGAATTGTGTATTCTATGATTCATCAAGTAATGGTGACTTGAATTTACTCTGATCAGGAAATACATCAAATAGTAAAAGTCAAAAGGATATACAAACTAATTGTATAGCATACATCTCCAGTTAAACATAGGAAAGTTGCAAAATTACATATATATGTCTCGGTACTAAGTAGCATGTTCATTATTGATTGGACAGTCATAGGTTCATATGTGCAATACTCCAAGATAGCCCTAATTAAAGTAGGGATTTTCTGGGTGTTGGATCCCCTGGAAATCAAGAGATAGTACGGAGAACTAGTTCCTCAAGTGACCATGCATCATGTCAATTCTACCCTCATTGGTTAACCTGATATTTAAACCAAACCCATGAGTTGAATACTGTGTTGGCTCAAACGGCTTGTTACCCCAAATACACAAACATCAATTCTAAGTAACTCAAGAATGTAGGCAACAACTTGAGCAATATGAGATAATGGTGATTTCATGCTGCTGCCTAATTTCTCCTATGGGGCAAACTCATCAAACCAAAATTCTCTGAAACTGTCCTAGTTGCAATCACAGGGAAGCCCACAGCTGTGCTATATTACTGGCAAAATAAAGTAATAGTAATCTCTATGGAAGCCTTCATTCTTGTTCATCTATCTAAATACAGAATCCAAAACATAACAAATAATAATAAGTCATTATTCCACAGTTACATGAAAAGTACATGCATTTTATCGTACATATTGGGGAAATGGGAAAAAAAGCAATCATGAATAAATTGCCAATTTTCAAACATAATCAATAGACCACAGAAAATTTAAAAGTTAAAATAAATATTCAAATGGACTTCTAAAGAGAGAAGTTATAGCGATAAGGGTTCACCCAAGGAATGAAGAGTAGCATAGTTCAGAGCAGCATAGAGGAGCAAATTAATGATGTTTTACCCATGTATTTACTGGATGACTGGTGAAGAACCTGATATGTTTAAATGACTGAGTTGAGATATTTTGTTCCTTCAGATTGGTTTCCAAATATCCATCAATGAGTAAACTGTACATAAAATTTATCTCTTTAAATGATTATGAAAGATTGATACTATTAAAAATGACATGCACCGTGACATCCTAAAGTATCATGTTATAGCAATTAACCCAAGGAATACTGATTCAAGACAGTTGGATACAAAGGAAAATCAAGACGAAAGAGTGACAATTCTAAACTTTCAACACTCACAGATTGAGAAAAATGTAATGCCAGAGGCAAAATCATGTACTACACCAGCCAATGCGTGACAAATAACAGGGCCAAACTGCAATCTGATTTTTTTTAGTGATGACAGAAGAATTTTTTATGAAAAATATTTTCTGAAGATATCAAGACTACAGAAGCCAACATCTTGGAAGATAAAAAAAAAATCTTGGTTTTTTTTGTTCGGAACTGGATTCTTGTCTGGTTTTTTTTTACTTCCTTTACTATCATCTTTTTCAGGATTTGTGCCACAACTATCTCAACCTATGCATGACCATTACAATTCAAAATAAAAACTCTCTCTATAAAATTTTTTAATGGAATCCGATTTGCCGTATACATTAGTCTTATTCCGGGAAATTATGTTATTAACAGCTGGAAGTACCAAATTCCTTGTTGCGTCGATGTAGGCAACCCTCGAAACAAAAGTCCGGAATGATGACGGGACCAACTAGCCGTGAGGGTTGCATAATGCTCTAGGTTACTGAGAAGTTTAAAACCGACCCTTGTATCCTTTTACTTTATACCAAGTTACTGATTTCCGTCCATTGCCATCCGTACCATTAATTTCACTTATATACATTGAGGAATGTTCTGAATAAATTGTTAACTCTAAACTATTGTAATACTATTCGGTCTAATTATAATTTTAATAAGTAACGTAACTAATAATGTGAAAGTATTGCTGACGACAATCGGACAGTAGGTTTCTGGTTTCAAATTGCACTGCGGGAATCATTATGCACAGTTCGCGTGAATTTCTCGGATCGCTGACCTTGGAATTTAAGCACAAAAAATCCACTATATGGGATGCAAGGTCGGCTCCAAATCGGGGAAATTTTAGGATTACTGTGAGACCAATGGACAGGTTATAAATAAGTCGACTCCAGTAAAATCGCTATCATTCCCTAGAAATTCAATATCCTGGGTGAGACCAAGTCCGCACATCAATGGATAATACTACCTATTAATATGGGCCAACTTTCAAAACAACCAGTACATTTCGCATAAAATATTGCTGTTGGTAGTTATAAGAAGTTCATTAAACTGAATATATACATCGATCTTAAGCAATTATGAAACAGGAATCATACTAATGTGGTAAACAACCGCGTCCGCTCCACAAAATCGTCAAATATTTTTAAATTAGTCGGAAATAAAAGTATTTTCTGGAATCTATGTACCAATAACGAAAACCGCAGAGAGCATTAGTCACCAATTTGATTAGCAGAGTAACATAATAAGGTTTTTTATGTGTAGTATTTTGGCGCCTAGTACAAAGTAGTAAAAATGATAATCCCTTTACCAGCTTCACAAAACATGATCCTGTTAAAGATTTCAGTAAACCTCAGTCTTTTGATTTAAATTAATATTCACAACTTCGCTGAGCACTTGAAATTCGTCTCCAGATTACTATTTCACAAAATTATTAAGCAAAACAAGGCAGAGAAAAAATTTCGAAACAGAAATTAACAATCATTCACCTGGGAGACAAGCATAATTACCTAATCACACATGGTTTCACAGGAATATCACTTAGTAACTTAACTGGCAGCTATTTTCATGAAACTGAGCACTTAAAATTTTATACAAGAAATAACCCGAGACTCATGCGCACCAGGAATGTCAACATTAAACGGTTGCGTATTACGATCGTCACAGGGGAAAAAAAGGGTATACCTTTCAAATTGACCATTTGACAAAACCAATGCATAACTTCTCACGAAGATCCTAAATGACCCTGGGAAATGACTGTTAATTAAATTTGTCGCGGAGAACTAACTTCGGTGAGAAAAGGACCTCCGTGAAGGTTAAATGAAACATACACGGGAGAAACCAAAAGATAAGGGAGACCCCTGATGAAAAAAATGTCAAATTTCCAAGTGTAGCCTTAACAGCCAAGGGAATCAACTATCTCAAACGAAGAACGAGGTCAAAATTTCCCGTGGTTCATCCTCTTGACATAGCTAGTGCACATGAATCGTTGCGGGGATCACTTCATTGAACACATATACTCGACAATATAATACCAGACGTAAATAAGTGAACAAGAGGATCTTTCTTCCTCTTTTCCTCCTTACCCTGGGCTATGCAGTACATGATTTGCCTGGGAACGGCCAGGCCGGCGGAAAGGCAGGCTGCAAACGAAGCAGCCGAAAAATTTAAGGCCATGTCGATGCCGTAGTACTTGTCTTCTCCACATTACACTTCACTGTCCCTCACTCTCCCACCACCCACTCTTCCTCACTCTTGTACCCGCCTTCTTTACTTTGGCCCGGACTTGGGGGGGCGTGGAGATTATAATAATTGGGAGAGTGCAGAAGAGAGGGTACTGACGCTTCGTGGACCAAGGATCAGTGAGTACAGAAGACAACAGGTCGGCCAAGTTTTTTGACAGCGAAATTGGTTTTCCCTATCCTGCAGAACAAGAAGCAAACATAAGTTTTTCTCAAAATAAAACAATGGGCAAAGGAAAAGTAATCGATTTGACTACTACTTGGTAAGCAAGGTACCACGATATGATAAAAATTTTCATCAGGCCCGTTTTTTAAGAGCAAGGAAAAATATATAATTCGAGTCCCGAAGGCAATAGGCACATAATTAATTATGCAACATCAATTTACGACCAAGTGATATATGAACGAGCCAAGGAACAGGCATGAGGCTTTTGGGACGCCGCGGGGAAATTTGGATTTTATTGTATGAGTAACAAAAAGTTTGAATTGTTCTGAAACCCTAGACTGAGCAGGGAGAGACAGAAAATATGATAAATATTTACTTTTCCATTCAGTACAAATTTCAATGTTCCGCTCAGTGGCGGACGTGTTACCACTGCTGCTATACCAATGAGCATTTGGTGGACTTGAAAATGACTAAATATTGTGTTGGTGAAAGACGTGGAATCCTTTACTTTTGTATTCCAAAGAGCAGAAATACAATTTTTTTAGCTAACGCCCGTTGACAGTGTGACTTAAGGAATCTTTGAAGGAAAAAATGAGCATAGCATGAAAAGGGACAAACATGAAATAGGCAGTACTGCACAACATGCAGTTCCGTCCGCTCGGGGAGCAGGTAATTTAAAAAAATTTCCTTGACTCGAGAACAAACGCAAAAGAGGGTGGGCAACACGAGGACGCAAAATGTGCCCAGTGGTGAGAGATGGCCCGAGTTCCAAATGAAAAAAAATCCGGTACAGATGACAATGCTACCAAGTTGTGGGCAGCAGAAATAATCGGAGTGAAGCGAGCGAGGAAGCACGTGGGAAAGCGAAAGCGTGCGGCGTGTGAGGTTGGTTAGCGACGAACATGAGCGGCGATAGACATACCTAGACAACCATCTATTGTCTATATATAGCAACAACTAAAATGGAAACAATAGTGGATCAGTCTCCTGAGTCGCCCCTAGTTAACCCGCCATTTAGGAAGACCGGCTTGGAAACGAAACACTCGTGTGCAACATTTTTATTTTTTTTCTTTCTCTTTGGGTCCATTCCAAACTTAACCACCTATGCGTGATACACGAACATGGTGTCCTACAGAGAATGATGAACTAGGGGAGCGACGATGGCATTACGTCCGACCGGCAGAAGGGGGAACAACGAACCTCCGCCTGCCGCCAATTCAAATGCGCCCGAATGAGAGTGATATTTCCGCCCTCCGTCGGTTCCCTCCCTCGCGTCTACTGTCACAGTCCTCTGACGTCCCTGAATTGTCGGCCAGAAGAATTAAGCATAAGAAGAGTAAAATTTGGGTAGATGCGGAGATGAGG
>WURS02000004.1:1895918-1906127 GCA_011762765.2 Rhinocypha anisoptera | reverse complement strand
TGCCTTACAGGACCAGTGTCAGAGATTTGGAATGAAAATTAACATTAAGAAAACGAAAGTAATGAGATTTTCAAGAAGTAGAAAGGCTTGGCTGAATATAAAGCTAGAAGGGAATAGATTAGAACAGGTAGAAAAGTTCACTTACTTGGGAAGCATCATAGAGGAAAATGGACGTAGTGGCATGATTATCAGACGAAGAATTGCATTAGCAAAAGAGGCCTTTGCGAAAAGGAAATAGTTAATGAGAGGGACCCTAAATAAGGATTTTGAAGAAATATTAGTGAATACCCTAATATGGAGCGTAGCACTATATGGACCCGAAACCTGGTCCATGAGGAAGAATGATGAGCATAGATTGGAGACCTTTGAGATGTGGGTTTGGCGACGGATGGAGAAGGTGAAGTGGACAGAGAGGAGAATAAATGTAGTTTTGAGAATGGTAAGGGAGGAGAGGCGTTTGCTGCAAGGGATAAAAAAAATACAGGAAAGATGGATGGAAGGGGTACTCAGAGGCAATGGATTGTTGACAGTTGTAATAGGGGGTAGAATGTTGGGTAAGCGGGGTAGGGGTATGAAGAGAAAATGGATTTTGGACAGACTGATAGGGGGTAGGAAGTACGGAGATATGAAGAGGGATTAAAGTTAGATATTACGCGGCCAACCTAAGCTGATGCTCATCAAAAACCTACCTTAACTGGTAGATTACCCTTCATCATCATCATACCTAATTCGCCTCAGGGAAGGGAGCTGTTCTCCACCCTGCCTGAATGTGTGGATTCCAATCTAAGTAGATCCTAGTATGTTTGTTTCCTACTCTGGCATACCAAAGTGAAAAAATTCTTCTCGGGTTTTCCACCGGGCTAGGTTTACCGTTATGGCCGGCACGAAGCCCGGAATGGATACCTTAATCCGGTAGAAAAAACCGAGAAGACTTCGTGAAACTTATATTCCGGGATAGCGCTATATCTTACTGAATCTCTGGCATTTCATCACGCTGGTGGTAGTGGTTTCAATTTTCATATCCCAACCATTTCCTTTTCAATGTGTACCTCTGCATTATTTCCAAATTGGCAAATGGGATGCAGTTCCAAACAGCAGCACAGATATATCTATACTCGCAGGAAAATCAAATTTCGTTATTTTCGCTTCCCCGAGGTAGTTAATGCCATCAAACTTTATAGAGCTACGTCGTTGGTGGGAGAAAGACCTCGACTCTCAGAATACCTGAAAAACCATTGCAAACCGGGCCCGATTTCCCAGAGCGATACTAGGACAAAGAAATATTTCTGTAACTTATTGCTGGAGGTTATGAGTGAACTGCATGACACTGGACTCTCTCTTCAAGCGCTGGGTCCACTATACGCGGCATTGTGTTCAACGCCGCCCATTTATTATTTACGAACGCTTCATTTGATGAACGTCGTATCGACGTGAACAGAGCACAAAAAAAATTCCTCCCCGGCTCGAGGCCTGAAAAGGTAGAGGCAATCGGAAGATTTTTACGTAAAGATGTGGACGCCGCCATCCACGACGCCCACACAACCCGATCTTTTCGCACACCACTTACCCCTTTACTCCCCCATATCCTAGAACAAATCCTTCCTCCCGCCTCAGGTCCTGAACCAGGGCTCTCTTCCAGCACCCATGACGCCCTCCCTCATACGAACCTGGGATCCGCACTACTGGACCTCTTCCCTCCATCGCACACCCTACCACGTCTACAAATGTTATGTTATACGAAAAGAGGACAATTAAGGAAAACTTAAGTCTGGGAAAATTAAAAAGCGTTGACTATTACTCCAATAAGTTCATAGAATACCGTAAAGAGATACAGTGTGATAGGTAATAAATGATATAAATAGAAATAAGATTTACAGTGGACTGACTAACCGAGAAAAACTAAAATTTTTATAGCCGTCAAATATACAGAAATAATGGACTATAAAGAATATGGAAGGTACATTTCCTCATACTTAAGCGGATTAATCCCATAGAGTTATAACTAGGTAGTGCGAGTATTGGCTACTGCGCATTGTGCAATCATTGGTCACGTGACTTAAGGCAATATGACGCTTCTGTCATGGTTACACCTTTGGTTTAATTATCTATATTAAGAGTTCCGTATGAGTAAAATTCCAAGTGAGTAATCTTTTCAGGGAATAACTTAATCCTAATCCAATAACAGGACCATCACATACGTATTGAAATTGAATTTTAATTTTTTGTGTTTTTTTCCATGTTTTTATTTGATTGTATAATATTGTCGTCGTGAACTTGATTAAGAATTTGTTGTCACAACGTTTTCTAAAGTTCTGTGGTACTTTTTGAATGGAAAATTTGTGATTTCCCTGTTCGTATGTGAAATCCTGTGCTCCTTAAATTTTGAATTTGCGATTACAGCGAACAGCAATAAGTGTATAATGTTTCGACGTGTAGTATGAAATTTATGTTTAAACCAATCGCGTGCCAGCGCGGAAAAGTCACGTGGTTTCAATGATGGAACGGATTTCTCTCTACTGCGCATCCAAGAGGCTCACTCAACACATTATAACTCTAAGGTTAAACCTTCGGTAGCAAAAATGGGATACCCACAGACACCAATTATTAAAACCCGATTAAAAATTTAAAAAATTTCGTGTTTAAACGACATTTTTCAATTTTTAGGCCGAGATAAAAACAAACATTAAGAAAGAAATTGCAGTGTTTCAGACAAGGCTTAGTCCAAGTTAGAAGCTTCTATCTCAATTTTTTTCATATTTTAAAGAGTGAATAAACTTGCAGTGCATGATAAAATTCTCACTTTCCCATTAATTTGCATGTAAAAAAATGAACGTTTCTGGACTCAAACCCGGGTCACTTTCTTGCTGTTTCCTGGTCTTTTCCTTACTCACCGGGTGAATAGGTGCATGTTCTGAGATATTCAGGCCGATAGATCGAGTAAAAGCACCCGGGAATGTCTCAAGTAGTCAGTCAATGAATTGAATTGAAGCTTTGTATATACTAAAAATAAATAAATAAATATAAATGTGTACACACACAATTCTTTTTACAATGGAGATTATATCATAAATTGCCGACCTTATTTAATCTGCGAAACTGCAAAGGAAAATCTTTATCCTCATCATCCAATACAACATGAAATGTATCTCAACATATTCCGATGCCTAACCTTAAATGCACACATGAATATGAATGAAACATCAATATTTTTTAAATATTTGGTGCTTTACATTTACACTGTGTGTCTCATACACACAAATGTTAGCCCACCCTGAAGCTCAATAAGGAGGTTGAGGAAACCGAAACTCCTTATTTATTTTCTATGTTCCTTCTGCGAACTTTAATACGAATATGTAGATAAATGATAGATCACACACGCGTTTTATTTTATTCTTTCATATGTTCGCGCATGTTTACACGTTGGCATAAAAGTGCATTTTTTTTGTAAGTAGACACCACCAATGCAATTCGTCCCTCCCCACCCCTTTCCGCCCCTCCCCCTGTTCTCCCGCCGGGGTCCCCAACACATACGTACATACAAAATCCTCCAGTCTTCCTCTTTCCCGCTCCCTCTTCCATGCCCCACCTCTCCCTCTCTCTCTCTCTAACTCTTTTTCCCTCCCTCCACCGTCCTTTCGCCGCCGGGTGAAACCCCTGCAAGCCCCCTCTCCGACGTCCACCCTCACTCCCCTCACGCTCTCCGCCCGCGCCCCCACCACCGCTCCCCCACCCCCCCCATCCGGGGGAACCGGAAGCATTCGGGTTCGATTCCCGCGAGGCCCGCAGACTCTCCCGTCAAACACACACACACACAGACAAGAGTGCTCACGTTCTCCTCTAACACACACACACACGGACAGACACGAGCCAACCCTGGGATATTTTATTTTATGCCTCTGCTCCAAATTTTATTTCCTTCGTCCGCCCTTTTTGTTTTATTCCTCCGTGCACACCTCGTCTTTTTTTCCACTCCCGCTTCGTCCGACCCTCCACCTCCACCCGCCGCCCCTGCCTCCCGTTCCCCACCCGCCCACCGTCTCTATTCGTTCTTTTTCGGAGAAAATTCAAGCGAGCTGCGAGCGATATGCCAGACGGAGAGACAGAGAGAGAAAGAGAGAGAGGGTTGGGTAAACTCCTCTTTTTAAAGCGGACCCTACAACTTATATATATATATGTATATATATATTGTACACATATATAAATGTACATATATATTTATATATATTCTTTTCTTCTCCGAGAGCGCGGAGTCTGGCCGTCGAAAAACAATCAATATTCGAAATAATCTCCCTACCCCTTCTCCTACCAAACTTTCAACCCACTACCAACGAGCGCAGCCAAAAAAAAGAAACAAAATTAAGCCCGCCTCCTCTTTTAAAACTCTTAGACGGAATGCCTAAAGGGAACATCGCGTGATACGTTCCCCTTGGTCATTCCCTCCCATCCAGTCCCGTTTCGATTGCCGGAACCACTGGACAGATCCTCCCGGAATCCGCCCTTGGTTCGTTCCCTTGCCATTGGCCCTCTTCGTCATGGGAAATGTCCCGCCCTAGCCTCCACGGACTTCCCCCCTTACTTCATGAGGCACAGAATGTCCTCATGAGGTGGGAAAAAATATAGGTTTCAAAAACCTGCAGGTCCACCGTGCCTCCGCCCAAATGTTTCGAAATCTTTCTTTCCTTCTTGTGAAATTTCCTTTTGGTCTTTCATTAAAGTAATTTGTCGTTCGTCAACAGAGAGTGAGAAATGGATAAAAATAAGTTTTCCTAGTCCTGCGCGGGTAGGAATACTGCAGGGAGCGGATTTTTTTTACTTAACTTCGGGGGGCGGGGAGAGAGGTAGTGGGAGGGGAGGGGCTTCCTCCCGGGCACACCATCCGCTTTGATGCGGTGTAACGCTTCAGAACTTTTGCGCATATATCACGGCGTGACGCAGGCTCTCTTTACCATGTCTTCTTTTTTTTCACAAACTTCTCCGCTTCCTATAGGTCATCCATCTATGCCACGCGGGAAGGCCGGGAAAGAAAAACAGAAAAGAATTTACTTCGAGGCCCAGCTCCACGGATAGTTTATGCAAACTAATATTTCGTTGTAATATAACGCCCGCGCAGTGGCCAAGACGACGTCGACGGCGGCGACAAAAGTGCGCGCCTCCGCGAAGTCCACGCAGCTGACACCGTTATTAATCCGGAATAGCGACGGGAAACGATTACTGAATCCAGAGGCTCGGAGCGAATTGAGCCTCATCTATCATCCAGATAAGAATTTCATCGCATTTAATAAGGTATAAAGAGTTTAAAGAATTGCTTTATCGGGGTGTTTTCTAAAGGGACTGAATATTGTGGATGCCAGGAACTTCTTCCGAAGCCGGCCACTTCCTCTTAAATAGATATGTACCGTGTAATTATTCTGAAGATGAAGTCTTCCGCAAAAATATTACACGGAAGAATAAAACATTCACTCTTCGTTCGTCTCATATTCAATTTTTGAAAAAAAGGACGATTGAAACCTGCAGACCTGGAAGCCTCCTGGAAATAAACCTGCAGAATTATCTTAATCCTTCCCTATTGATGCAAATATTATTAATAAGAGAAGCACAAATATTCTAAGATTCTAAGAAAATATTTCCTAGCTGCAAGTGATTATAATTTAATTTTTTTAATTCTTATTTTTTCACATCTACGAGTATGTATGTTAACACCGGTAAAAATGCCAACATGTAACTTTTGTGGCAATAATACGTAATAATAAAAACCTGAGAAAAAAGGAATCTCCAAAGTGTAATTGACATCCGTTGGACCTTGACGGGATTGGAACGAGACGGTGAAAGAAATCACAAGACCTCCTTTTTTTAGTGTCCTTTCATGCCTCCCAAAACTCTATGGTTCTCATTAGCTCACATTTAAACGCACTAAGTCACCACAGTCCATTTTCTACGGGCGAAGGCCCAAACACAGAGGCACGCATATCCCGGAAATACAAAGGACGCACGCCAAAAAGCATGAGCGTTGCCTTAGCTGCCCTCCCCAGGTGTTCCTGGTGTTTCGGTGATGATATATCCCGAATGACTCGATTGCAAGGATTCGTCATCGTGCGACGCCTTCGGTATGCTGCTGAAAGGCGATAAAACCCATTCGGACGACAGTCGCACTAATGGGAGGACTGCCGCCACCGTGCTGCCGCGCACATTTCATGTGCAATGAAGCCCGGGGGACAGTAACGGAGCTCGCGCTTCCTTCTCTTCGGAGATGCAAACGCGAGTAACGCCCATTGAAACGCCTCGGATGATCACCCAATTTCTCCGCATCAGGTGACGTCCATGCCGAAACATGGCATACGAGTGTAAGTGTCTGTCTGCACACTCCACGTCGTGGTAAGACCAAGATTCTGATATCGACCCTGATGGATGATGAATCCGAAGATTACCTGACCGTACCCATCCATCCTATCCTATCTCTTGCCCCTTGGCAATTCTCTCACCACTTGGTATTTCTAATTACCTTGTCCTTCTTTTACTGATCGCAATCCGAATCGTCAATTCTTCTGATATTCTATTATACACTACCTCAACCCAACTCTATCCGTCCACTTCATCGTCAGAATCGTCCTCCGGGACCATGTTTCGAAGCCCTCTCTTCTCTTGTCAGCTTTTCCAACGGTCCATGTATCTGATCCGTAGAGTGTCATTCTCCCTGATGGATTACTAACAGCGAATTAGAGTACGGAAACACTAACCGATCACCACGACCGCAAGGTGACTGAAAGATAAGCAGTGCGTGCGTGTGTCAATCATCTTAACGGGACCTCAGCGAATACAAACGAACCAGAACTTCAGAGGGTCTTCTTCACGCTATCATAGAAGGCCGCTTCGCGGGTCCCGTATCATGCTTATCGGTAAGTGGAGAAGATGCAAAGAGGGTAAAACGTGCAAAATTAATATTTCCTCCGTAGGGAAAAACATGTTCTACTGCATCATGGGCAATATTAGTGTTTATTTTGCGAATCCAAGCCATCTCGCGGGAAACGTGCCCGCGAAGCAGTTCAAATATAAAGCCCGCAACTCGGAAAAACATGCACCCGCATTAAATAAATCGCCATGTAATTCTGATCTATGGCGATATTTATCAAACGCTGCTGTTTATGCCGTCGGAAAGGTACTCTGTTTTTATTGCAAAACGTCCCTGAATGGGCCACGCAAACAAAAGGATTTAGGATTACTGGCTTCCCTCTATGTTCCTTTCCTCTTTTGCTATGGAAGAGCACAGCATCACGTGGAAACTGCGGGAAAACACGATAAAAAATAAATATTCCTCTCTGAAAATGTAGATTCACCACCAATGGTACCAGAGATGATTTATCCTATCGCAGTGAGGTGACGAAATGGAATCGATTTTTGTGAACGAAGCGAGAAATATGTAATATTCGAAATGAACTAATATGAAAACAATTTCGTGTACTATATATGCTTGAAACGCTTGAACTATATATACGAAAACGCTTGAAAACAAAGCAAAACAGTGTGAAACTCTTCTCTTTATTTAGTGTTTTGTGAAAAATTAAATAAATAAGTTAATACGTAAGAGGGAATATCTCGCAGAATATTGGAATTACATGTGATACCCTGCTTTTGCATTCGCCTAATTTAAAAAATCAACTTTTGACATGAATCTGATACTTCCTTAAAGCAGAAAGTCTTAGCAACAAAGGTAGAAAGCATTAATTACAAATAATAACAAACTAGCTTCCTGTATTTGAGGTATTACATTACAGTGTGAGCAATTTAATAACTTAGATTAAGGAGTAATTTATTACTCAATTATTCTGTGAAAAATACCATGAAAAGATAATTAGGAACGGGATGAATGTGGTGTTTAAATACACGATATTACCGGAAGGCTCGTAGTAACATGTGTACTGGGAGACGAAATATTTAATATTTCCGATAAAATATTTAAAATATACAGCCAGATATTAAAGGTAATTTTAAAATGGAATTTAGATTAATCCACTTTTTTCTAAGAGTTTATACTCTGGAAGCGTTCGTATTTATATTCATATTCCGAGAATCAGCCTTAAAATCACAATTCATGCACGATTTCACATTCTTCGCCAAAGGGAATTATATTTCTTGATTATTTCGAAATAGAAGAAAAATATTCCTGTCACTTCTAAGTATTTTATTTTTACATTTTTTCACATTTTTACATGTATACCATGATTCACCCCGCAAATTCCTCATTTGTATTTTTTAAAAGAGGAAAGAACCGTTTAATCACGCTGCGGAAACAAAACAGTGGTTTAAAACAAACGGATTTCCTAGCGCAAAAAAATGAACCGGGTGCACTGAAAAATTCAAATGAGATCGTGGCATTTCCGCATCCCATCACAAACAACGAAAAAGCGACAAAACAAGCAAAGCAACACGGGAACAATCCCAAATGGGGTTTTATTACAATCCACCAGCTGGCGTGCTCGGCATTTGGGGGAAGCATCGCTCCCACTCCCCCTTTCCGCCTCCCTCCCCCCTGGCCCCCATTTCCATCCCACACATCCTCTCCCTGTCCGGCCCGCATGAAAAAAAGGGATGCTCGAAAGCCCCACATTTTTAAACCCGCCATGTTCTCTTTCCCTGTCCATTTTTTTTCCCCGGGAAGCGATGCACACGCGGGAATAGGTTTGGTTGAATGGAACGTAGCGGAGGTGGTTGGTCAAATGGGGTGTCGGAGGATGCAAAATGACGCCCACCGCCAAATCGGCCGTGAATCGATCTGTCTACGTCAGGACCACGTAATACCCCAATTCTCCATTCCCTCTTCTTCTCTCCCTCCCCTCGCCCTCCTCTCCCGCACTCTCCTCCCTTCGTCCAAAACCCTCACTCATCCCAAAAACACACTACGGAGAAATTGTTGGAAGGACTACATGCAAAATAGTCATTGGAATCGAGCGACCCCTTTTGTTATATCCCATTTTTTTCGCCTGCCTCGAGGCCGGGATATGTGCGATGGTGTGTGTTAGAATGTGTATATGTTTATATATATCTGTGTGTGTGTGTATATATGTATATATATATATACGTATATACATAATAGTAAATAGTATTTAGCAATTAACTTAGTATATATAAAAGTATTAATTAATTTATCCAAGGAGAACTAACATATTTCGTCGCGTTCAAATATACATAAACAATTAAATATGAAGGCAATGACAGATCGATTACCTCATGCTTAAACTTCATAAGCCATCAAAATATCAACCATAGCAAACTTGCATTAAATATCCGATAAAAAAGTAAACATTGAGTTTGAACGGAATGTCTTCAATTTTAAAAGGAAGAAACAAATAAGCATGAATGAAATAAGAAATGATATTGTTTAAGAAAGTTTTAATACAAGTTCGAAGCTTTTATCTCAATTGTTTCACATTTTAAAGAGTAAATGTAACAACACTAGGTGAAATCATTATTTTCTCATTACTTTGCAAGCGAAAATATGACCGTCTTTTGACTCAAACCAGAGTCTTTTTCTTGGGGTTTTCGATTTTTCCATATCCATCGGAGGAAATGGTACTTTTTCTGAAAATTTCAGAACTACATTGAGTAAAAGTTCCTGGAATATTTTTGTCAATGAATTGACAACCAATCAAGAGTCAAATAGGAAACATTTTCCATCAATCTTGATATTAATTAATAACCAGGTATCCCGTCATTTACAAACAGTACCATAATAGATACAGCTAAGTTGTTATAAGTTAAATTATGTTGCCGACAGGGGCAAGTCTGCTCGCCGGTTAACCCAAAGGTCGCAGGTTCGAGTCCCGCCCAGGGCATGGTTGTTGTATTTGTCCAGATGGATTTTTTCTATGACCTAAAGAAGTGCGAAATGACCGTAGCCGTCGAAGCACCCTATCAACAAAAATACCACAACTTAAATTATGTTGTTCGATCTGGCTACATAAGTAGCCAATGTATGAATGGTGATTATCGTTCTCCTGCCCTTCCAATCATAACCCTGATGATAATATTCAAATAGATCGAAATGTTGAGCATTGAGATAATATATTGTATATATGTATAGGTAAGAACCATTAAGCAGCCTTTCGGCGATGCACAAAATGTGTAGAAGATAGACAGGAGACGGACAGGAACACACAGAAAAAAGCTTGAAGACGAGCGGAAATGCTCGAAATATTGCGTTAACGTAAGTTTTAA
>WURS02000004.1:1838691-1889624 GCA_011762765.2 Rhinocypha anisoptera | reverse complement strand
CCTATGGGCCCTCCTGGAGGTATGATGCAGGGTTATCAAGGCTGGGGTACCCCCCCTCAGCAGCAAGGATATGGAGGCTATGGGAACCCTCCAGGACCTGGTGGATACCAGGGCTGGGGAGCTCCCCCTGGACCTCAGGGCCAACAGATACCACCACCACAATGGGGTCCCAATTATGGTGGACCACCTCAGCAACAGGGCACATATGGGCCTCCACAGGGTGGTCCGCAGCCAGGTTATGGGGGAAATTGGAATTGGAACCTTCGTAACTAGTTATCACAAAAAACACCCGTCTGTCTTAACTTTTGGCGAAGCACACCCACAAGAAGAAATTCTGCTCGGTTTGAAACTGGTCTCGTTTCTGAGAGCGCAAAACTTCGTCTTTCCACCGGCTCCAGAGTTTATGAAATTATAAATTCCTAATACATTACGGTGACATGAAGTAGTTTACAGAGTTTTCCAAAAACCTGACGATAAGGACGATTTGGTGATTCCAAATAAACTCTTAGATTCCTAGAAGCATTCAATCAATACTTCAAATAGACCACCGACTGAAAATGTCCGACATTTATGATTTTATGCACTATTGGTTTGAGTCAAGCGGTGGAGAGGTTATGGATAACAGCAGCAAGTACGCTCTAGGTGGAGGTGGCTACAGCTTCAGAAAACTTTCGTAGTATACAGTCTCTAATAATTTCGCTTAAATTTTCCTGGAAAGCATAAATGAAAACTGTAAAAAAACAACTTCATCCATTTAGAGTACTATACCAGTTTATCAGGCAACATAAAGCCAAAGACTGCTTTTTAGGTGAGAGTAATAGAGTTGAAATTCACCTACACCTTATCAGGCGTTGTACGATTTCTGATTAAAGTAATCCGCGGCTAGAGAATATTCCATTTTTTCAACCAACTATAAATTTTATGAGTGGATCCAATTTTATTGAATAAGTGAGGCCGGTTAGGAGGTAAGCAACAGATTATTCGCAGTCTCAATGTGAATTGCAACCAGTACGGAAGGAAACTCCAAGATAATTTCGTAGAAATAGTTTTTCAAACGGAGAAACGAAGTATAAAAACTTTTATATCCACCAATTTGTAGCCAAATCGTCTGGAACTACACCAATATCATATGTGTGCTATATTCCTGACTGCACGAGGGCTCAGATGAATAGAGAATACCAAAAGTCTGGATGTGCCCTGTAAAGGTTATGAAACCATTCCATAGAGCCTGAATTGAATGTCAGTAAATGATGTTTACCGATGAAATCAGCCGTCCTTGCCAAAGTAAGAGGTAATTATAGGTCATATCTATTATCCACGATCCAACACAAAATGGTTTCAATCCTGACAACAATTCGATTCTCCAAATATTTTGGCCGGCCATTTCCGCTCTCCACTCGGACTTGTAAAGCAGTGGCTCACACAGTGGAGATGCCATACCCTTCGTTTCTGGTCCCTGCCTGGTGTTCAGATGGGGCTGATAATAGCTTGATGGCGGTCTTGACTGGCTAAAGTGGAGCTCTTTGCGCTCCCGCGCTTTACCATGCAACTCGCGTTGAGATTAACTGAATCTGTTATCATTATTTATAATTGGTTCTTAGTAAATGTTGTGATTAAATACTAACTGAACGGTTATATGTTGCTGCTGCTGTCACTGATCACTAATTAATGACAACCCTGCTCCATAATGTCATCTTTGTTGCAACACTGAATACTTGTCCTTCGAAAAGCTTTTTATTCACTTTTATTTCTTGACTAGCATAAGAAGACTTTATGCCTGACTCTCATATGCAATGACCGCCGGAGGGGAAGAGAGTTTTCCAAATTGAATACCTTAGTCCTGCGCTCTCTTCAGTGTCTCATCGGTTTACAGTATTTTTCCTATGCACTGTTCTTTTGTTCTCCGTGTATCTACAAACAACTCTCTATTCTCCCAAACATTTCCCAAAAACTCTTTGTCTTTATTTCCACCTACTTTACTTTATCCATCCTCCTCCACTTCCACATTTCAAATACATCCATTTATGTTCGTTCTTCTCACTTAGAGGCTAGGTTTTTACAGCATACGACACTACATTTAATCCCTTCACCTATCCCTAGACGTTAGAAGTAAGACCTACCAAGGAGTAAGAGAGCTAGCACTAGATAAAAAAGGATGGAGGGCTGCAGTCAACCAATCTTCGGATTGAAGTACTGATGATGATGACCTATCCCTACTAACCTAATTATCCAAAGTACCCCAGATATATTTTCCCTTTCTCGCTAACACTGCTCGGCTCTAAAGCTTTCCCCGTCTCTATTTTAAGCTCCTCCCACCTTTCCTCTTCGGTTCTCATCGCTTTATCCTTAATTGAAAACTAATAGGTGTTTGTTTGTCTGGCACTCACTATGCGTTACGGATCATCCTTCCGTCTCTCCATTTCTGTTTTTCTTAACTGCATTTTAATAGGACTACACTGTGGTACGAATATACGCTAAATCCCGAGAAGCTATAAATTTATTTCGTTCTTCCTGTGACCTTGCCTCGCCATAATGCAGTCTAATTGATATTTCCCTGTGCCATAAGGTATTTTCAATTCATTATTACTTCAATTAATCAAAACACCTGATGTGGTTTTTGAACCATGTATTCGTGATCACTAAACCCTCCCTCCCACAACTCAACCGATTTATCTCCGAGGTGATCTGTAACCACTACCATATTCCCCTAATTCATCCCCATATCTTCTTTCCCCCACCACCCCATTAAAATCACATGTCACTGCCAGGTGCTTTCTGGCCGGAAAACTGTCGACAACTTCCTCAAGCTCTTCGGATACCCTATCTACTTCCTCCGTGTGACTACCCCTACATTTATGTATAAGTGCTTGATATTCTCTACAATTACTAATCTCATCACCATCTTCACATTCCGCATCCCTACTCTATTGATGTAGACCTCTCTACTCTATCGGTACTACTACGACTACTCCATCGATGTAGACATCGACGCATCCCTACTCTTTGTCCGCTCACCCATTGTGGACGACTCGATTGCGCAAGGATTTTGTGGGAGGACGACCGCGGAAGCCTCGCTTCTCTCGCTGCCGGTCAAGACAACCCCTGTGGGCTGGATACAGCGGTTCCCGAGATACAATTTCCGAATTTAGTCCAACATCATGATCGTTTCAGCTTCCTCCGTAGTGTTTTCAACGTAACTTTGTGGCTGTGCCTCCGAGGATCAGACGCCTTTGGTATCACCGTGGTACGAACGCTTGGTGGACAGCCTCTCAGGTTCCTCTACTTCGTTAGAACAGGCATTGGTGACCGTGCCGGGAGCGACAGAGTTGCTCCCGCCATTAGAGCTGCATGGGGTCGTTGGAGCGCTTCCACCAAGCCTAGATTATAACCCACCAGGTTGAAACGTAGTAATACCAATTAAATCGAAATAATAATATGTGGAAGAAACAAATGGAATGCCGCAAGAAATGCACATGAGAAAGACAAGATGGGTGCCGCCCTTGCTCACAGCAGTTCAAAACCGCATTCGAGTCGAACTTTCTGAGTAGTGCTTACACCCTTTTGAGAAGAATAAATCTGACTTGAATCATCGATTTGTTACTATGGATAAAACTTGGAATCACCATTTCACACCGGAATCCAAACATAAACCTGAAAACAGTCATTGACAAAGGTTGGATTTCTGGTGTCGAAGAAGGCAAAGTCAGTTTCATCAGTTGGAAAGGTGTTTGGTTGGCATTGGTGTTTTAAGAAGTAAAAGGCATTTTTATTGAATATCTAAAGAACGGTCAAAGGATAACCAGTAAATATTATTTACAGAAGAAAATTATTATTTTCATAATAATAATACAACCGCCCACAAAAGTGTCCTGGAAATGAAAACAATTTAGAGCCTTGAATAGTTGAAAATTCCACCCAATTTTCCAAATTTACCACACTCTGGCTTTTATATCTCTCCAAAACTTAATATTCTACCTCGCTGATCAGCGACTCTCTTTGAATAAAGACATAAGAGTAGCAATTTGCAATATCTGAATTCGACCATTTGGACTAACCGTCACCATTTAACTAAAAATACCATGACACAAAGATCGTAACAGGTACAAACAAAATGAAGCTGGTTAAGAGGTGCTCTGGATTTATGCCAATTCGAATTGGTTATATAGGATTTCGGCGGCAGTTGCAATGGCTTTCCAAGATGAGGATCCAGACTCATAAAATGCAATGATGGTTTAATCGGCGGTAGACCGATCCCTGACTTGACTGACTTGTGAAAGAGGATTGTAGATCACTTTCCTCATTACTCCTTTTCAACGGTGTTAGAAGCCCTAGGCTCGTATTCGTATTAGGAGTACGATAACGCCAACACCAGGTTCCACTCTATCCCACGGAGCTACCCACTTACGACATCCGAAAAGGAGCCGATGGCCCGAGCTGTCAACCGCCCTCCCAATATCTACGATATGTGGCGTCGCCCTAAGACATCTGATGGCATTAGCTGTTATTAGTCATTTGACAAAGGCTAAGAATCAACAGTAATCAATCAATCATTTAAAATCATCAGTAAACTAACCGAATAATGCGCAAAGTTTGTTATTGTTTCACGTTAAAAATCTTATAAATCTTGGATGATCTAATTAGGAACAAGGTGTCCTGGACCAATGCTGTGACATAGGCAAATACGGAATAATTTCTGTTGATGCCATGTTAATTAAAGGTCCGAAGGTCATATCAAAATTGCATTTAATTGACATGATGAATTTTACATTTGATGTTTACACTTTTTTCTAGTAGTAAATATTCTCATTCAGTCGCATTTAATTCTTGTTGATGTTCACCTAAAGGATTAATTTACAATTACGATCAACAATCTGTTACTAGATAATAATTTAACTAACTAATGAAACGGGTGTCGAATAAAGAAATATTACAAATTAAGAAAAAATTATAAAAAGTCAAAGTAGAATCATACATTCCAATGTGCCATTCGGCCTAAATTCGAGGTTGGGAAGAGAAAAGTCTGTACACGTCCTTGCAAGCGCAAGTGATTAGAATGGCCATTTTTCAGCCAAAACGCGCCGAGGACTTGCAGTGTTTTCTGAAATTCAACCGCCAATGATAACTACGAATAAGCACGATAGATGTCAGGTAAGCACGATAGATGTCAGGTAAGCACAGATATCTATTTAAAAGCCGAATTTATTTTCCAAATGGAAGTGGGAAATGCAAATGATGATTGTATACATTCCTGATGAAGTTGAAAAATTGCAACCAACTTTTCTCCTTCCTCAGATTTTTTTTAAGAATGAAAAAGATAGAACCTAATGAAAAAATTAGTACTGTCGGCGAAGATAACTTGTTGCTTAGCCTTTCCGCGCCATCTACCATCGCCCCGGGAACTACTACAAGATCAATAAGGTTTGCTCCTATTTCAAATTCGAAGAATGGAAGAGCACTCAAAACAAATCCTCCAATGTCAGATTAATCCATTTTTAACAGGTCGCAAGCAAAGTGGAGTTATATATGCTTTGTCATCGGACAAAGTGTCTCATCAAGTGTTTCCCAATAAAGTGTCACAGGTCCCATATTATTTCTCTTACATATTAATGGTATTAGTATTGTGGTCACCAGTAAAATTCGACTCTTTGCTGATAACACAGTATTATATCGGGGTATAGTAGTCAGGAAGATAGGGAACCATTGCCGAAGGACCTAAATGTGATTCAAAACTAGTGCCATACGAGTTGGAATTAAATTTTTAAAAATGCGTGGGGATGAACTTTTGGAGAAAGAGTACTTTATACGAAAATAGTTAAAGCATAGTTGGAAGAAATGATATCACTGTAGATTATGTTAAATATTTAGGTGTTACGTTAGCTAAAATAGTTTAAAACCGACTAATATTTGAGAAATTTACCAATAAAAGTTAGGTTTCATACCTAGAGTACTTGGGGTATGTAATGAAAAGGTGAAATAGTGCTGTCGCCCCGTTAGTCTTATGAAGTACACGATATTTAAGGCTATTGGAAACTCCTAGTGAAGAGAAGCCGACATTCTTAAAATGTCCTCAGTGCACGATTGGAAAAATTAAGTAAGTGATAGAAATTTGTTTTTGCCTTTTAATAATTAGACCTTCATGACTTTCCGGATTTCACAGATATATCAGTGCCAAAATGGTATCCAAAATAATCCTTACAGAATCAAGATATTCGCCACCAAATCACGACTGATCCGTGCCTTCGACCGTTTCAATTAAGCTGGAAATAGACATCAAGGGGTCAAACCAAATTGAAAGATAACAAAAATGTTATTTTGGTTTTTTCAGTTTCAAAAAAACTTAAGTAGTTACGCTCATGGTCGATGGAGCTCAATTACTCATCTACCACAGTGAGACTTCACCGATTTTATTATTTGTATTATTCTTATAGGTTGGATATATTCTTTTCCCTTAGGTTGCACCATCAACGTGAGACGTGAATTCGACCGTGAACAAAGGAAAACACGACTACGACTACAAATGTACCGGCCGCTAGTGTGTGCTTTTCGACCTTGAATAGGTCTTCGTAGTGAACTTGAACTCTAGTCTCCCTCTGCGATGATTTCACTGCCAGGGAATGCACTTCCTTTCCCGAAATCATCGTGAGTACGCTTTAGGTGACACCAAGAAATGAATTATTACCAGATACTTCGTCAGAGTGTTAGAGCGTAAAAATCGGTCATTCCCCTCAAAAATACGTTTCCTCGACTCCTGTTTCCTGCAGTTCTATGACAGCATATTAGGTTTAACGCAGCAATGTTTTTGACTGACAGCACCTAGGTCGAACGGTAAGGGACGCAGGACGTTTCTACCGGGTCTATAGTGGCATCCTATCAGGAGAATCATTAGTTTTTCATGTAACTATGATGGACTTTCTTCATAGCTGGAACTTCAGGTCTGCGATTTAAATCCCGCTCCAGGTCGATGGCATCATTTCAATAACGGAACAAACAAGAAGGAATTTTGGTTAATAGAGGAAAATAGATATTTTTGAATGAAATAATTAAATTTGATTTCGAACTTGGAAATATAATTCATGTACTTCAGAAGAAATATGACATCATTATGAACTCTATGCCGAATAATCAATGGAAAATCTCAATTTTTTAGATATAATAATAACAACGTTATTCAACACTTCCAAGACAAAAGGATGGATGATTTTGTTTTTTTTATTAAAGATCTTTTGTAATCCAGTTACAAATCACAAAATAATACGTGTAGCAGGTGCTAATGACTCTGGGAATCCCTATGACGTCACCCTCATGTTTCTGATGCAACACTAGCCTTTTCACACTTTCACGATATAGTCCTCGCTTACATTGGCATTACTATATTGTAAACTCGATTGAATTGGACATGTTCTGTGATAAATATATTAAACACCCAATTACCGTAATTACCTTTCATTAAAAGGAAGGGAACACGTTATATGGCAGATTAAGTAAAAATTCATTTCACCGCGAAAGGATATTCATCCGAAATCACTTGCATTCTATCCTAATGAAACCTCCAGTAAAGACGAATAAAATTTTTGCTACGCTGATTTTGAGGTGAAAATGGGGTTTTAGCGATAATATTCGCACACTTTGTGTGCAAGGTCATCTTTGCAAAATGGAGTAAGTACTTGCATGAAAATTTTGTCTATATTTAATAATATTGTAACCATTTATGTGATACGTCCCTTTGCCGTTTGTTTTGCTGACCCTATAAACAAATCTCCATATGGAAGACGCTAGATGTACTCTTTCACTATGTCATTAGCCACAATTGTATTTTCGTACATTTATTATTATAATTTTGTCAAATTTACCGATTGTATCCATTTTTTATTTATAACGGGAAGGAATGTTGTATGTAGGACATCGAACAACAGCCATATTGCCCTTTGTGGGCGTGTATACAGTTACATAGACCTTGTTTTGATTATCTTTAATAAATCTATACGTGAATGCTACTCTCAAAACATCTTATCATACCAAATTTAACCTTGCTTAGTGTGTGTGGGGTAGTACTGAATAATTTGAATTGAGGATTAACATTTTTTACAGCATTTAAGTATAGGGGCTCGACTAGTTTTTTTGCCTTAAAAAAATATCCCTCATGAAATTTAAAAAGATGCGATGCATCCGATATATCACAAATTAATTAGTATTGTTGCTCAGGATTGATGCATAAGCACACGTGTAATTAGTGGAGGAGATAACTATTTTTTCAATAATTTGCAGCAAAAATATTCATTGTGTGTCATGTTCTTTATGTTTTTCGCATATGTCAGCATTAGACTAAAATTAATCTTGCCTAAGTTGCATTTGAATTGTATAAAGTACTAAAGTCACAACAATATCTAGTTCACAGTAAATTGTGTTTTCATGTAAAATTAGAAAACTTTGAAAAGTTGTAGTAGATAGACTTTGACCTATAGTAACACTGATGGCATGTTCTCATGTGAAACTGACAGAACTAGCTTAAAAATAAAGATCTCAATTAGATGAATTCTTAACCATTAACATATTAAGCAAATTATTTCACCGGTCTTTAGTTTTCACCCAAGTTCAACTTGAGACGAAAAGGAATAAACAAAGTTCACTGTGGAGGCCGTCACTTGGTGGAAATCCATGATAGAGTGATGGTTTTTTATATTACTTTACTTTTGTGGAAATATAAAAGTTATTTAAAAAACCATCACTCTAGGAATAAACAATTATAATAAATATTTCATGTTCCAAAATATTTTTAGATTATTTTACATAGTGGAGGTGAAAACTTAATTCAAGTGCTTATAGAAAATATAAATGAAAAGAATACCATATTAATGGCTACAATCATTCACAATGCAAATGTCATAATTAACTTAATACATCTGGAAATGCTTTAACCCAGTCGTTATTATGATATCATTGAGGGAAACTACATTCGACTGGCAACTGCATTTCAATAAATAGATGCATGGCTGGGATTTTGATTCTTATTAAATAAGTAAAACAACAGATAGCATCTAATTATATCATGCAAGAAACAAGTTCGAGGTAATTATGGATCATTTCAAATGGCAATGGTAGGTAGAAGACAATGAAGGGGACAGCACTGATATGGATAGAGATCTGGAATGTAATGAGAAAGTCTGAATGTGAGGGCAGGAAAATGAAAAAATATTTAAACTGAGAAGAGTGGAGAAAAGAATAATACCCATACTATGGCTGAATGAGTTACGATGGAAGCATACTGGAGATTACTGTAGCAACAGTTAAAGCTAATGTGCATATAACGGAGGGGAGGAGATTGGGTGTGTGGTAGCCATAGTTCTGAAATTAGAAATTAGGAAGGAGAGTAGTCAACATTGAATAGGTTAGTGATAGATTGGTATGGTAGAAGTCAATGCTGACCCAACTCATCTAGTTCCAATCCAGGTATAAATGGCAATAAGTGCTCATCTGGAGGAGAAAGTTGACAGGGTTTATATGCTTAAGCAGGTGATCGAGAACATGCATGGTAGATATAATGTAGTACTACTGAGGGAGAAGAATTCTGTCATAGGTGAGATGGGAGTGAAGTAGAAGAATATAGTTCAGGGATTAAAAAAATGACCCTGAGGAGAAATTTAAGAGTTTTGAAAGATCAGGAATTTGCTAAGAGTAAACGTAGTTGGACACAACATTCAAAGTGAGAGGTTTGGGAAACTAAAGAAATAGGTACACAGGGAGAGTTTCTCGGGAGTGAAAATGGACTCTGTCCAAAATGAAGTGTCATGCAAAATTCTGGAGGATAAACAAAGAGATGGTGTTTACATAAGCATATCACACATGCTTTGATAGGAATAGAGATTAAAGAATGACAGGAACCAGTAGATAGACTTTTTGAAGAAGTGGAACAAAGGTGTAAAGTTTTTAAAGATGGGCTAAAAGAAGTTGCTAAAAAGTTATTAGAAAGTGCAAAGAGGAAAAATATCAAAAAGCCATGGAATATAGAGATGATGATTAAGAAAATGGAAGTGCGTAGGAAATTGAAATATGTCAATATGGAGGACAGGAGGTAGTACAGGGTGGCAATAAGAAACTGAGATGGGAGACTGATAAGGCTAAGGGGGAATCTTTAAAAGAGCAGTGCATGGAAAATTGACTGGCAGGAAGAAATGGGTGTACTGTTAAAGAGAGTTGACAGTACATCCATTTCTTGGCTTGTCCAGAAACAACAGGAAATATAATCCTTACAGTAAGATATACAGGTATTAAGAGAACCAGAAGAAACTCGGAGGAGATGGATAGATTACATGGAGGAACTATCGTAAAAGGAATGGATTTGTAAGGTTAGATTAGAAAGGGAGCATCATCAATAATGCAAATCTTAGGCCTAGATGTACAAAATAGTGAGATAGTACAGAAATATAAAGGTAACAAGCTAGTTGGAGTAGATAGTACACTGACAATTACATTGCATTATAGGAAAAGGAGGAAGGACTTTCTATCTCACTTAAATCATTAGTGGAAAAAGAAGAATTTCATTTAGTTTATATTATTTCTGATACCAAAGAAAGCTAGAGTATGCTTTAGTATGAAAGAGGAGTATTAACATGAAGACTAAATGACATTTTGATCATGTGTGCAATAAAAGCAGTATTTTCATCTTTTCGTCAGGAAAACATAATGTGAAGAAAGAGTGCAATTAAGTGACCCTTGGATATGTATTTCAATTAAAATCTTTTTCTTTGGCCACAATGACTCTTGCTTCTGTGTGATTTATTATTCCTGCAATTTCACACTTCATACTCTGTATCGTTCTTGCTCCTCTCTTTTGATTTTCATTGATAGTAATAATGGCTAGTGATCCAAAGTGTTTAGAGAAATATTGGTTAATTTCTTTAAGCATAATATTCCTGTTGATAACATGTATTATGAGGGATGTCCTTTTTATGTTTATATATATATTTCTCCTGAGTCTTCAAAGGTGTGATGAGATACCTTTTTCAATATAATTGTAGTAATTAGTCATACATGACAAATGGATTAAATAGTTTATCCATTAGTATTTCTTGTTTTTGGAGGCATTACATGAATTTTTGAAACATATAAAACATTTTAAAAGTCCTCTTTCACCTTTCTGTTTCAGAGCCAAAATGGCGACTCTTTCCTCAGCCACTAGATGGCATAACAACATTTACGAAGAAGACCTCGTCAGTTCAGGACCACCACTACCTTTGGTCGTACCATCATTTTTTATACCAGTGCATAAAAGTATTAAAGCACATCAATTACAACCAACAGAGTCAGGGTTAACAGCAAGCCCCTCAGAGACAGTTCGGGTGTCCATTCTTGGACATAGTTGGATTTTTAACAACTTGATTAGTTCAGAAGCAGTTGAAGATGGATGTATTGGAGATGATGCCATGGGGGAGGGAGGAGGCAGAGCAGGAGAGGGAGTTTCTTTCTGAGGCGTGGCTTTCTACCCCGATGTTAGAAGAGAACAACGACCCCAGCATTGAAATGGGTAACGAACTGGAAAAGCTAAGGGATCCTCCCCAAGAGGACGAAACTAACCAGCAGAATGATGCAGAGTCTTTGGGAAGTAATGGTAAGCACAGAAAAAGTTTTATTGTAGAATTAATTCCACATGATCTGAATACTCATTTTCAGCTTTAAATAACTATCTATTTCCTATAAATCACATGGTGTTTGCGAACCCTGGAAAAAATGTTGCATTCTAAGTCACTGTTTTGTCCTTGTATGCAGTATAATTATTTCCTCCTTGATGATGACTATTTGACGATGCTAGATGAGGCAAAGACCTTGGAAATTAAAATTTAAGGTTCATTTATGACTTTTGACAGGATACATTTTTATACCATATTTTTTGTGGCTAAGGCACACTTACTTGATGATGAGCATCTAAAATTTTTAATTACAATGATAATTGTATAGATAATGCACTTTTTGAAAAATTATTTACCATCTTAATTACATAATTAATCCATTCTAAAAATTTTCTTGTGCTTCCATATAATGCACAGCTACACTTATCTTGAGAAAACCTTACTATAGATAAATGAGTGAGGAAATAAACCTATTTTATACGAATTATCAAAGGCATATCATCATCAATTACTTTTGTTATATATGACTCCATCATATCTGTACCTTATGTTTGGATAAATACACTGGATTTTTGTCACAGGTTCGTGGAATTCTAATTCCCTGATGGAAACTTTCAAAACTTGTTTTCATAAATCATTTGGGGGATTTTAAGGCTATAAGAAAACTATTATCTGCAGAAGACAAATTTAGCAAGGAAAAAAGTTGGATGTTCAAGTCGAAATAATAAAATTTTTATTTCCACATTTCAATGTGTTTCTTTTAAGATTTACCTCATTTTTAATTTTATGTTCCTAATAAGAATTTTTTTTTCATTGTATTGAATCCTGAAAAAATAACTAATCTCATGCTTTGAGTTGCGATTAATTAGTTTCAGATCAGGTGCAACAAGTGTTGTAAATGCAGATGGTCACAGATTTTACACTATGAAATGAGTTCTTTTGTGTTTGTTTATCACTTTGATTTTCAATAAATGAGATTTTCCATTGTATGTCACCACCATCACCTTTCTGTTTTTTTATAAAGATGACATTTGTGTTATCTCCAAAAAAAAATGGGTGGGTTTCTGTAATTGTAAGCACATGTTGCTCAGGCATTTAAATCAATGAGAGCACTAACAGTCCCCCTTAGTATTCCCATCCTCCCTACCCAACATAAGTAAGAAGAGCGAAGAACAATTTCAATCTCTTTGATCCAGTTTTCAACATGTTAGAACACAGCAAATAGCTTTCTCCACTTTAATGTGATTGATTTTGAATTGAGTTTTGGTGCAGTTTTCTAATAGAATTAACTCGAGAAAGTATTAAACAGAAACACTGAGAAGGTAAAAATATTTTCTCACTCTTTCCTCCACTCTGGATATTTTCTGCATTTGATTTTTTTCTGCTTGTTTTTTTCACAAGTTTTGGGTCATTTTAGAAAATAATTTGGATCTCAGGATCTCATACCTGTTTACACAGCTGGGTCAAAATCCAAATTGCCTTTCGCATGTGCTGTTCTCAAGGTTAAGGCCATGATCTGTTCTCGGAATGATTCAGGTTAAGCTGAATGCACTGTGTACAGTTTACACCCTGGTGCCCACATATTTAAAAAGAAGGCCCTCGAATCAATCACCACATCTTCTTTAATATCCAGTCTCAATTAGTACCATGCAAGCAATTGTTCATTTATACCATCTGAACCATCTTGTTTGGAAGATTTATGACCTACTCTTTCATCTGCAGGTCAGGGGCATCACTAGTCTTTGTGTGGGCATCAGGACATGTTACTACATACTAGGGAACGAGCTTTCTGACTTGACTGCTAAAGATGCTCTCCATGAGAGTGAATTAGACAGAGAAAGCATCCCAAATGCCAAAATATTATGTTCAAAAGCATATCAATGGTCAAGATTGTCTGGAAACTAGCTTTGCAAAATTAAGCTGGATGTTAACCCTTGGCCCTTCTTGGTTGGAGGAAGTCAGCGGGCCGACCGGGTTAGCCTGGTGGGTAGCATGCTTGCCGACTAACCCAAAGATCACAGGTTCAAATCCCGCCCAGGACTTGGGTGTTGTGTTTGTCCAGATGGGTTTTTATATGATGTGAAGTGGTGTGAAATGACCATAGTCGTCAAAGCACCCTATAAACAAAAATATTACTACTACTAGGAAGTCAGCGGGAGGAAGTGAGGCTTGGTCAAGGGCACACCACTCTAACAAACAGCTTCCTTTTCATAGAGAGGAAAGACCATCCTATCTGCAAATATTTTGGTTCCCACCTCACTGTTACCCATATGAGGGTCATTCAGTAAGTCCTTAGAAAAATCAAGAGATTGCACTTATAGTATCGAAAATGAATTTTTACCAGTAACCAGCAATCCTAACTATTCAGCTGTTAGAGTCTCAGCCGTATCCATGACATAGTTTCATTGTTGTTGTCGATTGAAGTAAACTACTTTCATTTGATTATAAAAATGGATAAAAGTGAGTTTCAGACGGTGATTAAACACTTTTATTTAAAAGGGTTAATGCTGAAAGAAATCAAAGCTGAGTTGGATGAAGTTCATGGCACATCTGCTTCTGTGTTTGCAACTGTTTACAATTGTGTGAATGAGATTAAACATGGTCGTACATCCACAAAAGATGAACATGTTCCAGACGCCCTGTGGAAGTGTCTACTCCTGAAAAGGATTGGCAAAATCCATGATATGGTTTTAAGTGAACGATGAATTAAAGTGTGCAAAATAGTTGAAGCCATAGGTATGTCGCAAGGCACAGTCGTTTCAATTTTGCACGAAAAATTGGGTGTGGAAAAAATCATGGCAAAATGGGTGCCACATTAGTCACAGTGGAGAATAAACGCAATCGTGTGGTTGACTCAGGCTGTTTTGGTGCTTTTTTCATCGCAATCCTTAGGATTTTCAGCATCGATACATAACTGTTGATGAAACATGGATACATTACTACACTTCAGAGACAAATTAATAGTCATAACAATGGATTTTTGAATGTGAACGGGCTTCGAAGAAAGCAAAGACAGTGAAATCAGGCGGGAAGATTATGGTCACAGTCTTTTGGGATGCTTGCGGAATCATATACATCGATTACTTGGAAAAGGGAAAAAATGATAACAGGAGAGTATTATGTGTCATTATTGAACCGGCTGAGTGAAGAAATCAAGATAAAATGTTCTCATCTGAAACAAAAAAATCCTCTTCCATCAAGACAGTGCACGGGTGCACACCTGCACAGTTGCAAAGGCCAAAATAATGGAATTAAAGTTCCAATTATTAACATCCACCATATTCACCAGATGACTTTTTCCCCCAGTGACTTTTTCTTATTGCCCAACTTGAAGAAATGGCTTGGCGGACAAAGGTTTACGTCTAACAAGGAAGTCATTGCCCAAACAAATGCCTATTTTGAAGAGCTTCCGAAATCCAACTTCTTGGACAGATTAAAAAATTTATAGACCTGAAGGAGATTATGTTAAAAAATAAAAAAAATCTACCCGAAATAAATTTTGGACTTATTTCTTCTTAAATATTTTGAATGACCCTCGTTTCATTATAGAATGTACTAGAGATTATAATTAACAAATGAGGTTTAACAAAAGAAACAAATTAAGGAATATATTAGGAGATAATACCAATAGGCAAATTTTAGATTTGACAGATTTTAATTTTTATAAAGGAAGCAGGTTTTCATTTAACATGAATAGCTGATACCTCAAGACAATGCAATTTTTAAAATGCATTGTCTTGCAATGCTTTTTAAAACAATGCAATTGTACAAAAAATAAAACTTTGTAGAAAAATCATGAGAAAGGAAACCATTTGTATTAGCAATAGATTAATATATCAGCAAGTTGTGGTTACTCAAATGCTGGCCATTCACAAGAGTAAATTTTTTAAAGTTTTAATGTCTTGCAGATTTTTCAGTGTGTCACCAGTAAGTGAGATCAGCCAAACAATTGTTCCTATAGTGAAATAATTAGTGGAATGTTTGCCAGAAATATCACATGCAAGTGGAATAAATAATTTTCTTTCTGGAGAATAGTCCAATCAGAAGAAAATCAAAAGGGGAAGATAGAATAAAAGGGAGTGGAAATATTTACAATGGGATTCAAGAGTCTTCCGACAAAGCTGAGGGTGCTACTTTCTTGACGGCTTGGGATTTCATTTCCTATCTATCACCACGAGTCCCACGTCTAATTCCCAATTCATGAATTGTAACTTTATCGTCGGGATTGCATTTTTTTAATATAATTATTGAAATATGCAATGCATTCTACCATCTTTCCCGAATAATATGACATTTGGGTGCTCATGTTCGTGGAACAACTCCCTCGAAAGAAATTGTTACACAAGTTATAATCTCATATTTTTGGGCCCCCTCATGGCGATTGTCAGCACTAGCAGTCTTTATAAGCTGTAATTAACCATGTTCCAATTGCCCTGCAATATGCAATTTTTTCTCTGCTGCCAATCAAAGTGGACATGAAACACTAGCATAAATTATGCTCGTAAACTTTGCTGAAGAAAGTGAAGATGGTAGTGATCCAAATGCATCAGATCTCGTGGCTTAGTGGGAATGGGATGTATGTGATGTTAATGTAGGATGCATGTGTGAGTGGATGGAATGGGTTGGGATTCAAGACCCAGTTGTGACATTTTTTATACAATCCCAACCAACATGTGTAACTTTTGAAGTATAACTGGGAATCGAAATAATAAAAATACAAGTTTTATTATCAATCCTTGGTTATTATTATAATGCCACCTCCACCTGCTACTTTAACTACAAAATGAAGCCTATCTTTTCCATTCCTTTTGAGTTTAGGTTTAATACAGGGTACAGAAGAAATGCTGCAACCTCCACATGAATTTTTATTTTCCACGACCATGGTTTCATAGCCAAGCTACATCATCAGGAATCTGATAATGTAGGCTGTGAAGTCATGTTCGTGAAAAATAAGAATTCATGTGGAAATAGCAGTGTTACTTCTTTACCCTGTATTATGGATTTACACTAAATTCTGGCTGAGACTGTTTCATTTGGGTTTAAAAGCAAATACAGTAATAAATGACTATTTCTGGTTCCCCAATATACCACTGGTGTTTCAGATTCCCCCTAGTCTACCCTTAATTGCGTTGCCTGAGTCATGTTCAGTTTTTAAATGAACCTCCCAACAGTGTGCAGACATTTAATTCAAATGTGCACACATTCCTGCTCTGCCTCTCCATACTCTTAATTTTTCATGTTATGAATTTTTTGTGAGCTTTCATTATGCACTGGTAGTGCCATTGCTTCGTTTATTCATAGTTTTTATTGAGGGGGAACCTACTTAGCGCTCACAATAAAGGAAGGATTATAAGGAAAGATTTACTGTAATGTGGTGTTTATTATGGACTCTTTACTCCTCTTCTGGAATCCACTCAAACTATGACCAACCCCACTAACCTTTTAACAAACTTCTAAAATTTAAATTGACTCATAATGTGTTACTTGAATCAATATTTGTCTTATTATGTTTTACAAGACGATTTGAGTATTTGCTTCATGCAGTCTATAATTATAATTCCAATTTTTTTTGTTCAAGTCCCCAGTCAATGTCTTGTAACTGAAAAGATATTTAGAAATGTTCGCATGGGGTGATAACACTAAGAAGAGCTAACCATAGTGCCAATGCTTCAATTAATGGGGTGCCTAAGTGAGTAATGGCATAGACTAAAGAAGACTATAGACTGCTCACTGCATAGGGAAAATCCACAATATAAATCGACATAGTTTGGAACTTCCCAAAACCAGCACGTTAGTGTCAGAAGTAGGAGAGGGGAACTATTTTTCAAGCCCACTTGACTCTCAACTGAGTCGAGTGCAGGTGAGAGTAGATATCAGAGGAAACTTTTTTGGAATCATTTTCAGACCCACAGGAGTCATTGACTCTACAATGTCAATGGAAGCTCGATCACTCCTCCAGGACTTCTAGAAAGCTGAAGGCAAGGAGATCAGATTGCACGTATCGAAAATTCGGCCATAGGAGAGGGGAAGGAATGGTTGGTTGAAGGAGGCTTCCAATATAAGTTGCTACATGATTACAGTGCAATGCACTTGAGAATGAAATGTTGTGACAGTAAGCATAGAAAGACCAAGCCGCAGTATTCAGAATCTGAGTTTTAAACTCTGGCACTCCAATAACTCCTACTTTTTATTCTAAACATGGTTGGAATGAAAGATATTTCATACTTTTCCAGTTTTATCCTTGTGGTTTGTGACACTTAGAAATCACGACAAACATTCAATACTATCTGATACTGTATCTGTATTTCATGGAAGAGTAAATTTTCATCTTCCAACTTTCTCAAGGTAAATACATTATGTACAGTTCAAAAACTTCTCTCTTTTGTTTTAGTCTGCATTGTATGGTATAAGACTTAAATTCTTCAAAACCTTTTCTTGAAATATTACTCGGGCATAAACAAATAAATGCACATTTTTTCACTTTCCGGCTCAAACTTGAAACTGAAAACCTCTGTTAAAACTAAAATACAGATACATATTGACAGGGAACTTTACCATTATCTGGATTAATCCTTTATAAACAGGTTTGTCAATTCTTATGCTCTTTACTTCAAACAAAAGAAGTTGTCGTAAAAAATTTCAAACAACTTTTTCTCTTCATCGGGTGGCCGTACGCAGTCAAAGTTTGTAACTTTGTCAAGCTCTTCTTTATTGTATGAACGAGCAGGTAAATAAAATATTAAGTTTGTGGTGGATTTATTACTGATTTTTTTTTGTTTGCAGTTAGTGGATCTTAGGACCCAGCAAAGCAGAGAAGCATTGTCGCAAAGTTGCATGAGAAATGAGTGGCGGGTATGTCTTGGTAGGAGTTGATGGCAACACTGGTCAAAAACACACACCTCGTCTGTGATTTCCTCGTGTCTTCCAAGGTTTTATCAATGCAAACAAATAAAAATCAGTAATAAATCAGTCAAAAAACTTAGCATTTCTTGCTTATTAAGATGAAATCATTTAGAAAAGGAATTTATTTTTTAGCCGGTGTTATTTTTAGATCCTCCTTGGTGATGAAGTAAAATAACCTCTGCTTGCTGTTTGCGAACCGAACTTATAACCTTTGTGTTTTATATAGTTTTAAAGGTATCTACATCACATTATATTCAAACAAGTAAAATAAATTGTTTCTGGTTATAAGTTAATTCTTCACCACATTTTGGCATCCAGCCAACTCATTTACTGTTCCGGTATCCATTGTAAGCGAATAAAAGAGAAGGATGGTATTTTTTCTGAATGTAAAAATAACTCGATGGGTGAAATCTTATTTAACCCATCGATCAGTTTTAATTTGGCTAAGTGGAAAGCATGCCAATGCAAGGCCAAACTAAATCGCTACAAATTCACTTGGAACTCCCTCGATATTATGTTTGTCCCACAAATTTCACATTCCCCTCTCCTACGGCTGCATTTTCGAGAAGTGTAACATGATATCTACTCTCAACTGAACTAGACTTGATTGGGGTGCAACCGAGCTTATGTTTCAAGTCAAGTAGGCCCCTGAGCTTGAAAAATAGTTCCCCTCTCCTACTTTTGACTCTAGCGGTCTGAGTTGGGAAAGTTCTGAACTGTGTAAATTTATATTGCTGATTTTTCCTATGCAGTGAGTAGTCTTAAGTATTCTTTAGTCTATGGTCATGTTTAAGTTTCATAATATGAAGATATTGTTTGCAGAAAAAGATATATCTGCCTTCCAGGAAATACAGAGGAAAAAAATTATCATTAGTCTTCATTTTATAGGTTTAGATGAGAGGTGTAGAGAAATATACTTGCTTTCAAATATTAAATAAAAGATACAACTCAGTTCACAGAACATTTTCCCCCATTTCCAACTTTACTCTGGGTAGTCTCCGTCTCAACTTTTGTGTAATTAGCAAGGTTTTCAATAAACATTGTTGGTACACTAGTTACTATGCTGCTTCTTATACCTTTCATGCCTCATTTCCATCTTGCATAAGTAGCATGACTATCAATTTCCCAAATTTCCTCTAGGAATACTGTGGAATATATATGTCTAAGTTTTGTCGGGCCAATATGGAGAATACATATTTTCACGTATGATCCTCTCCTTCCTACCCTCTGTAGTCCCTCTCCAAATTTTATGGCCCGACCTTTTATAAAAAAAGGTTCAAATGGCCACAGTTTCATACTGTTTCTGAATGGGGCCCTCCTTCCAGTACCACTTGTGAAGGTTCACCACACTCCCAAGTGAATTTGCCCGCTGAGTTTTGGGAATTTTTTTCTGACTCGCCCTTGTCATTTCCCTCAGTTTCTTCCAATTTTCAGTTATAAATTAAAGTACATATATATGTACTTCTACTAGAGAAATTATAAGAAACTCGTGTTATTAGATTTGTCCTAGATTACAGAGGGTCCACTGCCCACTAAACCTTTGCTGGCACTAAAAGGGAAAAATGCCCTCCTACTTTTCTTCCACAAGCAGACTTTAAAAAAGAACAATACTGCCACCCATCATAAAATCACATTCTATTCTTAAATCCCATACATCATCTTGAATGGATCCTGTTAAAATTATGAATCAAAGTATATCGGCCTAGAAAGATAAGTCATATATATATATAAATAAATGCAAGAATACTATGGTTTACGATGGGTAAGATATTGCAATACAATACTGACTCAAAAAAGCAAAGTTTACACTTTTATGACAATAAAAGTTAAATTCTTAGATGAATCTTCTGCAGCTTATTGCCACTTATCCTGATTTCTTAGTTCAAATATCCTACAAAAATGGCTGAAGTCACATGGTTTCTATTTCTTCAATCTTCTAACGATATTTAAGATTGGTTTCTTCCATCTTAATCACTCATTGGGTCTACAACTTTTCAAGATGGCAATTACCAAGATATAAGGAAACAAAAGTTTTAGCAAAATTACGCTATT
Source organism: Rhinocypha anisoptera (assembly GCA_011762765.2). NCBI lineage: Eukaryota > Metazoa > Arthropoda > Insecta > Odonata > Chlorocyphidae > Rhinocypha > Rhinocypha anisoptera. Next base: position 1,869,045 of record WURS02000004.1, on the reverse strand, counting down.
GACAGGTAAAAATAATATGATAAACACAGGATGTGGCCTACTTCGTTAGACTAGGTTTTTTTGTAAAAAGGACGTTCATAAATGTGAGGTATTCACCGATACATTTACATAGGAGGTTGGCCGAGTCCATAGCATTTATTCATTATAAGGAATCTTTTGTTAGATGGAGGTACATTATGTGGAGGTCTTTTTGTAAATTAACTAAAACTATTACCTAAGTAAGAAGAAATATGACCTAATTGTAGTAAGATATAGTCATCCTGAAGGACTTAAAAATATATTTCTATCACCCCTGACTGTTGATTGTACATGTTAATACCTCTTTCCTAATGTACTGATTGTGTTAGTTTTTAACTATATGTAACATTTCAATGTTTTACATTTCATTATTACAACCCCACTAACTGCAATTTTATGAATCAAGCACAAATATCACATAAAATGCATTCACTTACTGTGATTGATGAGACTAATAATTTCAATTCTGGATTAAATTGATAAAGGAAATGCACGTTAAAGTCAGACGTCTCAGTAACAAATCCTAGAAAAACTATGCCCACTAATTCTTTGAAAAAAGAAACAGCATTTAAGATCAAATAAAATTATTTTACAATCTAATTTTAGAAGTTATGATTATTATCTAACCATGAACCAATCCCATTAAATAAGGACTTTGGAAATATTTTCAAAGTCGATGTTTCATCAGGCAGACAATGTTTGATAGCTTCCACAAGGACAAATCCCAAGAGTCAAGGCAGCTTTAAGGTCCTTTTTGAAGTTCGAAGATATGTCCTTGAGACAGCAGTGAGCAGTACGGGTGTACACAAAGTGTGATCAAGTGTACACAAACAGAAATAAAGAGATTTGTAGTTGCCCTCAAACTTTTATTTTTATGAGTTTATATTTTTGCTGCTGCAGCATTTGGCCAAAACATATTACTATATGTGCTTCCTGACTATTTTCCTCAAGCTCTTAAGTAATTAATCATAATATGAAATAAATTACGTAAAAGTTAATACTAGTAAAGATTATGAATTTGGCTCTGGTTTTATGATATTCATTTATAAAATTATCCTTTAGGATGGCAACAGATGGCTTCTACTTTAACAAATTGAATGATATTAGGTTTAGAAGCATAAATAGGAACCCTAATCTTAAGTTGAGGGAAACAATGTTGAAATAATTTCGGTGATGTTTTGATTTCTTCCTCAAAGTTATCAACCTGGTGGAACCAAATGGTGTGAATGCCTCATTAGTTTCCATGGGCAATTACCATTCTTCTGCTAGGTGGAATATTTCCCTGTTGGGAGGGAAGGAGGGAGAAGGAGACAGTGGATGGCCTTGTAAATGCTGGCCACTACTTCCCCTCCCCTTTCTGACCCATTTCCCCCTCCATATTCCCCTCTCTGATCACTTCCCCCATTCTCCTCCCAACAACTTATCCCCTCACCCATGTTGGCCTTGGTTTCCCAGTTAACTCTGTGATTTCACGTTTTAATCTTGCTTCAGACACGTGCATGTAGCCACCCCTGTCCCCAAGTATCCTCATGTTTGCGTTATATACTTTGTGATCATGAAATGGATATTTATAACTTTCAGCTGGGCATAAAGGTATTCCAAAGTTGAGATAGGAGAGAGGGGAGATTGTGGGTATATAATGCTGTTGCTGAGAGAGTCACTCAGACCAGTTTATATTTCATGTCCAGCTAAAAAAGGAAGGATTGGCTGAAGTTGGGCAGCAACTGGAGGTCAAAGCACTGGATTTATGATTTGGCTCTGGCTCAAATTTTAAAATGCCTACATTCACAGAAACTGGTTTTGGGTTCTACCACTATGATTGCTACTGAAAACTTAAAAATATACAATGAAAAAATTCTGGAAAATTAGTTTCATACATCCAGGTTACTGCAAATTTCAAATAAAGCTCTTCTGATTAATAAAATTATGGAATCCAATTATATATATGCTTCCCCTACAGGGAAACTGGATCATGAATATGTCCCAACTTGAATTTACTTCATGAACTAGCATGCATGCTTACCAAAATGTACATGTGTGATTACAAAAACTCATGCAGTTTTAAGGTAAAGCACTCTTTTGGAGTTTTTGAGATCACCATAGGAACTTGGAAGTCTGAATGTAGTGAGAGATAAGGGGAAGTGGATCTTAGAGAAGGGGGAGGGGAAGAGAAGATTGATAAGGGAATGAGAATGGTGATTTATATTGGGGCAAAGGTTATGGAGGCATGAGTACAGAAAAGAGTACAAAAGAAAAATAAACCTTTGGCTGAAAGAAATAGGAGTGGGAGGGATAGAAGAATTCCTGGAGATTAAAAGCCAGGAGGGGAAAGAAGTTTGCTGGCTGATAGAGTGGGGAGAAGAGGGGAAGATGGTGGTGGGGGGAGGCCTGTTTGTTAAAGTTGTCACGAGGAAGTTGAGGGTATTTTCTTCCTCCCTCCCCTCAATTGAATGTGAAGGGGGGTAGTTGACTGTGATTTGACAAAGGAAAGGAGGGGATAACCCACACGGTGTCCAGTCTAGATCATGCATGAGGGGAAGTAGGAGGGGAAGGAGGAAAGTCCACACTGTTTATTGGAGCAAAAGACCTTGTGACCACTCTCAGTTTTGCTTCCTCAAACCACACCACACTGTTGCCTTCTCCTGCCTTCAGTTCTCACTGGAAAGTCACAGCTGAAACATCCTCTGTATCGTCCCTTCCTTTCCAAGACTGTGTAACACATGTAGTCTGTGCTCCCAGAAATTCCCTATTGTTTGCAGGGGGACAGTTAATGTTGTACTTATGCTTGGTGTTGTAGGCTATTTCTCATCTGTGTTTCCCAAAAGGCCTTTGTCTGCTGTCTCTTTGGGAATGAAGTGTATGCCAGTTCGTCAAATGTGGGACCAGGAGATAGTTTTTAATTCCCAGAAACTAGTCAAAAGAAGGTGATATAAACATTTGTTTTTTGGATAATTTAGAGTGGTGGAGTGATATTAGTGATTTTATTTTTAATCCTGGTACCCATATTTCTGGAGTGTAGTGCATTTTTGTGACAATTGAATGTAGTTTATATTATCGTATTAAGTTTTATCCCTAATATTTGCATAATAACTGCTCAGAAACTGACAAAAGGACAGATTCCAAAGACAGGCATCTATTAGGCTCAAAATTCCTAAACTGCAACTTTATTTAATTTTTTCCTTGGGTCTTCTAATTGGAGTGGAAGAAGTCAGCCATATTTGGTATGTTAATATTACTTTCATCATAGTCATTAAAAACCTATGTATTATGATTCTTAGATTAAGTAATTTTTTTATCCATGTTTTATCCTGAGATTTTTTTCAGAAATTTATAAACTTTATTTTTCTATTCTACAATAGTAATTGAAAGCTTGTAAGAAAAAGTAGCCTTTCAGGTTTCATCACTAGCTTTGTCATTTGTAATTCAGAAATCTATTATCATGTCACTAACAACTTAATTATAGTGACAAGAAACTCATGTTTTTAAAATTGAATTGGTTAATAGAAGTTTTCACTTAATTTTGGTATTATACATTCTAGAATGTTGACTAGTTTATGTTTTAATCATGATAAATATGAGCTTATTAGAATATTAATGATTTAAATGCTGTTTAATATCATCTGAACAAGTAGATGGTAGGATGTGGTAGGAAGATTTTATCACTTATAATTCAAATAAAAGTTCCAATAAATCTTACTTGGATCGAAAACAGTTTCCTTCTTCTTAGTGTTTCATTACTTTGTTTTTGTTCTCTTATGTTATTTTAATGACATTTGACAATTGTTTATAATAAATGTCCCTAAGGTTCAAGTCTTGTCTAGGAACATGATGTTACGAAAATCCTAAAAATCGATTGAGTTCTCTGTTAACTAAAATATTTTTGGTGTAATTAACAATCATATGATTATATATTTTGAGGAAAAATTCTTCTTAATATTCATGATTTGTTTTTGTAAAGTGAGAAAATAAGCTTATTTGCTAAACTCAAACTAGCTCTATTCCACTTTGAAAAGAATGCATCTGTTTTTAAAAAATGTAATACATTTCCTTATTTGAGTAGTGTAATTAGACAGATGAATATACTAGTGAGAGAAACATGGTGTTTATATAAGGGACTGCTTTTTGGCAGTAAAGAATTCCACAGTATGATATGTAGTGTCCTTCGATCCTTACAGTCAGCCCACTCATTTAAGTATGGGAGGCCTACCTGCAGTATTTAAATTTTTAATAGCATTTTGTAAACCCTTGCCAAGACTTTATTTTAATTGAAAAATCGTAATAAAATTAAAATGGTACCCAAAAATGCTGTATTTAAGCTTGCTATGTACATGCTTTTGTTACTCAATGGATACTGATTGAAAATATTTATAAAATTACCACCCTGGTAATTATTTACTAGATATGAAGAGAAAGTGTTTGCATAAAATGATATTAAAAATCTTTCAAAGGAAAATTCTTGCAGGTTTCACCTATTGTTGAGAAATTCAATCATATTTCTTATCAGTGAATATAACTCAACTTTTTTGAAAAAATAAAATCGACTCTTGAGCATCAGTTTGTTACTTTATTTTATCATTTTAAAGTTTTCATTTTCTTCAAATTTTGCTAGATACTTAAATGAGTAGAATTTTGGTGAGAAAAAATGTTTTTGTCGTTGCTAACAATTCATGAATAAAATGAATGTGTTTATGAAACAGAGAAGTGGTAAATTGTGGGGTCCATTTACGTGTTTCACAATGAGCAAAACTGACCCAACCAGTTGAGATATCTTTGTTTTATGCAGTGCTAAGATCTCTGGTAATTTTATTAGGAACTATTGATGTTTTGAAAAGATTAATTGTAGAAACTAATGCTTCATATCTTACCCTTATAATACTTTTATGACTACATAATAGTTGTCTTTTGTTTGCAGAATCTTTCATCAAGTGGATGGAAATGAATGACATGGAGTTGGCTATGTATCAACAGAGCTCTGTCAGACAGGACATACTCAAGCACTACACACAGGGATGCGATTGGGAGAGTTCTAACTCGAGTGCTGCTGACACCACACAGGCTCTATTGCAGGAGTTTGAGACTGTATGCGAGGTGTACCATGAAGCTCTAACACCACCCCACAGCAGAACTCCCAGTCCTCCTCCTCCCTTGATCCATATTTCACAAGCTAATTTTCAACAACAACAGGCTCATGAGACTCAGTCTGTCCAAGATGATTCCTCACAGAACCACAGAAGAACCCCCTGTCCTCCTCCATTGATCCATATTTTACAAGCTAATGTTCAACAACAACAGGCTCATCAGACTCAGTCTGTCCAAGATACTTCAACAGCCAACTATGCCATTGACCTGGCTCAAGAGTTGGCTATGCTGGAGGAGCTACTCCGTGACAAGGCAGCTGGCCTAGAAAATGCAAATCCACCCGCTGCACTTAAAGACTATGGCATGGCTCCAGAATCCATCAATTTATTTGGGAGTGCTGTTAACACCAGTTCTGTCCAGGTTAAAGTCAATGTACCTACATCTAATGTGAGTGATCAAGTACTTGAGGATCTAATTGTCCCTGATTGTGTGAAGGTCGAGGTAGTTTCCCCGGCACAGTCTCCTATGTCCTTGCAAGAAGTGCCGTCATCCTCTGAAAGGTTTTCATCACCTGTGTGCTGCCTTTCTCCAAATTCAGTTGCTCCTTCCTCTCCAAGTTCACCAAGACCCAACACACCAGCGTCATCGACTTGTGAGGAGGGTGAAGAGGTGTCTGACCCAGAGTGGGTACCGGAAAAGATAACTTCAGCCACAAAATATGCTCTGAAAAGACAGAGGGCCAAGCCTTACACGAGGAATCCCAAGTCCGTGAGTTCAGGTTATTCATCATCTGAGAAATCTGAAATGTCTCCGGGACCATCCATTTCCCGTGGCAGGAGAACTTCAAGAGTTAGGGGATCAACTGGGCATGAAGACAGAAAAGAACGTAAGAAGGAGCAGAACAAAAATGCAGCTACAAGGTATAGGCAGAAAAAGAAGGCTGAAGCTGAGGAGGTGGCATCAGAGGAGAAGGATATGGAGATGAAGAATGATCAGCTTCGGAAAAAGGCAGTTGATCTGGTGAAGGAGGTGTCATTACTCAAAAAGCTCATGAGAGAGGTGTTCAAGGCAAGGGGAATGCTATGAAGTATAATCCAGTCTAAGAGGGTCGTTGTTCTTTCTGATTTTTTTCAATGCGATGGGATTTTTCAGAGAAGAAGGATGAAAAATTCAAAATTTAAAGAAAATATTTGGAATTTTGATATTTGGGTAAAAATATTTTAACTTTATCTATGAAGTAACTCTTCTTTTAAAAAATACTGTATATATTCTTGTATAGTTGAATTCTAAGGGTCAAAAATTGAAGGATAAAGTATGCTCTAGGCATTAACATCATTGCTGGAAGTATGAAATAAGACTTAAAAGTGAAAATGCATACAACATTATCAGGGTGCCCAAATTTTATGAAAACAAAGATTGATCCTGATGAAAATCTAGCATCATGCATGTTGCTTAGAAAAATCCAATATCTTCTCCAAGAAATAAAGGTTTGAACTATACATGAGTATATATTGTGTTTGCTTTGATTGAATTGTAAAAGGTGTGTTTCAGTTAGATTTAGGTAAATTTCATTCATCAACATTCTCAGATTTGATTAGTTTTCCTTGTCATATTAACGGGAAATATAGTACAAATATAGATTCATTGCCGTAAGCAAAGATTATTTTGTTTGAATATTAGATTTCAGAAATCAGTTTATAGTAAAACATTTTGTGAAATTATGATAATTTTATGAAAATTCATGTTGCCCTATGATGCTTTTGCCTTTGTGACTTTTTGTGTTGAGTTAAGAAAGTTAAATTGGCTATAGCCATTAAATGGTAGAAGGTTAATGTATTAATATATAGGTTCATAATAGGTACCTACATGGTGACTGCATTCATGACTTAGTAATATACAGTGGCACAATCAGGATTATAATACATGAATTCTAGAAAAAATCTGTAAATTTGTTTTTTGGGTTTGTGAAATTGAAATGATCAACATAATTTGGGAAATAAGAGCATTTGAACAGTGAGGAGCATTGGCCCTTCACTGTTACTGTGTCTCTGAATTGAGTCTTCTCTTATACTGATTATATATAAAGTAGATAAAACTAAGCAATATCTTAAAATATATAATTTCAATTTGTAACTCCAGTTAATAAATTTGTGATGGTTGCTATGAAGTAAAACTGATTTTTTTAAACAAATCATTGAGGTGGAAGGTATTATGTGAAGAAAATGCATACTTATTTCATGGCAATCATGTTCTGATGTGCCCAGTGTTGTCTGGAAGAGAGTTGGTCTGTTACATTTCAAAATAATGGTCCACTATAATTTGAAGTAGTAAATTTGGTGAATATCATTTATATTGGTTTTTGGGATTTCATATATCTCTAGAAATAAGATGTGTACTTAGTAGCTTGGAAAGAACATTATCAGTTTAAGAGATTCGTTGTTAAACATTTCTTGTAAGTTAAACAAGCTCTATAAGGAAGAGATGAAATTGTTATACATTAATGATTGGTAATGAAATATTAGCAACAATGATGGCAACAACTGTCCATTGATCTCAGAAAGATGGGATTTTTAATTTAAACTTTTTATTATTTCTGCTGCAGTTTTTAGCAGCATCCAAGGATGGTAACTCTGCTTTCGGGATTACACCTTGTGTATATTAATGGTTTACACCCATGGTATAATGGTTGAAATACTTCCATTAATATTAAAAACATGGTGTACTCCCAAAAGCCAAGTTACCATTTTATTTTTTAATAAAGAAACTAGCTGGTCCTACTCTTTTGCAGACTTAAAAGCTTTTCTTTAAACACTGCATTTTTATTAGTAATTACCCTGTAATTGGTGGTCAGAATTGAAAATTGAAGTTATTTTTTGAGCGGCTGCTCCCTTCAATAGTCCACTCTTTGCACAAAATGCAATATACTTTAGTTTCTTTAAAGTACATCCTCCCTATAATTCAGCTTAGTTTCAGTCACAAATTTATTCAACTCCCAAATGTTGTCGTCTTTATGGTTTTTTTATTTTCTCCAGGACAATTTGACTAGTTGTTCGGGCATGGAACATTTCTACCATGCCATGACTTTATTTAGTGACAATTATATTTCCTTGAAGTATATGGTGCCATTATAAATGGTATCAAGACGTTTTATTTAATGCATTTATGGAAATATTTGGGTCAGAGTTTGAAACCCATGAGAACCCAGTAGAAAAAATAGCTCTTCCTTGTGGACCTCTTTACAGTGTGTGTGGGGTAAGCAGTAACTTAAGATATTTCTGTTAAATTTTACATTTTTTTACTCTGTAATTGTACCGTCGTTGATGTAACGGTAGTGTATCGATCCCATGACGACGTATTGGTGTCAATAAAGCCTATAATATAATCAGCCATTTCATTGTTCTGTTTTATCTTCCTAGTCCCAGTGTTATCTCTCTTTCCGGGTTGGGCTACGCCGTTAAGGAATGACTAAGCTCGGAACAGACACCTAGTAGTTGCCACGCCGCAGTGACCCGTCGGGAATGTTATCTCAATGCATCTTCGTCCGATGTGGTTGTCCTTATAGTCAAAAGGTCCTTTTATGTAGGAGTGCAATGACCTCAAGATCGCCGTCGTCCATGTCTTTGGCACATCCAGTCACCATAGACTTGAGTGCGTTTGGGGTATGATACTATCAGTATCAAAATTAAGTGGTTTTACGAATAGGATTCATGCAAGTAATTGAAAATTTAAATTATTGGCCCAGTGTTTCTTTTTAATTCAACGTTCCTGGTATTCGGAAGTTCAATGAATCGAGGTGTGCCGGACAAAGTTAGCATTCTGCATTTGAGGTGCAAATGTTTTATAGTTATGAAATAATTATGCTGATAATTCCACACAAAGTTTAACTGTTGAAATACCATGATGGACCAATGTTATCGGTGTTTCTTTTACAAAGTAAAACCAGATCTATTTTGTCTAAATGAATTCGGAATCAAGGCATCCCATTTTTCTCGCAGATTTCGTCATGGACGTAAAAGTGCTCGGTGCGAGTAAAAATATTTCTCGTATTACAATTGTTTTCTTTCTCATTACCAAGGAGCGTTCGAGTAGTATTACTACAACACGTAAGTTTCTTGCGGTCAACTTCCGCCTGCGAATTATCTAGAAATGGACGCTTGATCTCAAGGAACGGCTTGTTTCCTTGAATGCTGCTTCAATGACATTTGGTCAATGACGTTAGGTTGATATTGATCAGGCGCAATTGTAACTATGGTGACGGCAGGGCGAATTCAGAATGTCATGAAAGGGGTTTTCGAGCACGCGTGTAGAACTGGCGCAATTCGAACAGACTATCTTTGAAGATTATTTTGTGACGCACGAATGTTTTGCGCTGCAGCTTTAGGAAAATATAACAAAAATAGTTTCACAGTCATTTATAAGTGAAGCTACAATGGTCAAAAAGTATAGCATCATTAATAATAATATTATCAATAGGACCAAAAGTTTATTCCATGTGATAATAAAGAAATCGAAATTTGATACGATTTCGTGCTACCTAGTGAAGAAAATCAGCAAAATGTTTATTTTGTTTTCAAGTGCAGCTCCTGAACTTGTAGATTAGTTGATGCTTATATTTGAAAGCAAAGCTATGCAGGTAAACTGGGGATAATTACAACCAGCATAAACGAAGTAATTCAGCTATACCCTGTGCTATAGATACTCCCCCTCCCCTTTCTCAATGTTTCTCTTTATTAACAGAAAGAAAAAAGGTAGAACACAAAGTTTTGCGGAACCATAAACTACTATTTCAGTAATAACCCACGCCCGGACTGTCATGCACTAACAATAAACTCTGACAGACAGGACCTAAAATTATTTTCTTTCCTGTATTTTCTGAGGATGCATCAAATCAACATGGAAAAAATAAACATTTAACTGTGTACGGATTCGTAATGAAAATTTCATGAAGGAAGCGGAGGTATATTTCGGCTGAGTCGTTTGATATTTTAGCTAAAAAACAAGAAACAACGTGTACACCTATTACCATCATAAAATATTTTTCCACCGCTCATGTTTTCATCATATTATTGTAATACATCAGTGCTATCTTGTCAAAAAATAAATTCTTATTTTTCAGTCTAGTACCTTCATAAAAAAGGAGTGCTAAAAGAGAAAAAGTCTGGAGGTTGAAGAGCTTACAATTACCTCACACACTGGCTCACGAACACAGCTACGCAACTTTTTTTAACCAAATAATAGTACTGCACAGAATTTATAAAATTGACATTTAACTAAGTTATGAGGCTAACATACATAGTTAACAAACCCTCCCAAGATGAAGAATAAATAGGTAAATTAAATTTAAAATGAGCGAAATATCTTATGAAAAAGACATTTAACAAAATATTTAATGACAAATGAAAGATTACTACTGATCTGATGAAAATACATTAATAATTACTTTAATAATGATCTACCAATAAAAGATAAGCTTTTGATGCCCCCTAAAAAAAGCTTATCCTCAGGAGTATTTTTTCAACTCCACATATTTTCTACGTTTTATTGTATTGTTTAGAAACCCCGTTAAAATTCTTCACTTCATTCCCCACGCCTTCTATCGCTGACTTCGTAATATTTATTATAACTTCTATCCCATTTTCGCCTAACATTCATGTGCTGGGGTTACCTTTTGACGTGGTTTCCTGTTGCATTCCGATATATCCGAATTCTCCACCTTTCCCTCCCTTACTCACTTAGCCGTCATGTCCGCCTAGAATGCTGATTAAAACGAATGCACTGAAAGCAGTGGGCACCGAAAATAAGGTTAACACCTTAAAGAGTTTCGGCTTAGCTCAATGCATTTAAAACTGATGTCATTGTCCCTTAATTTTTGCGCTAAGTATTGTTTCGTATCGATTTTCAGACATTTCCTCCGGGGTTGTGACAAAAATAAACTTTTTTAAATGATTTCTCCAATAAAAATTGAATCAAAGTCAAGTCCAGTTAATTTCATGCAGGAGTAAACTAAAAGACGCATCTCGGTATCGATTCAGCAGCGGCTTCTTTGTGACAAAGAGAAGAATTGATAACTGGTTCCTTAAAAGATAACATGTCAGGACAGTGGCACAATTCCGAAGGGCAATTTATCATGGGTACAGCGGGATATGAGGCCGCGAAGTTACGAAATCATTACAAGCATATTTCCTGAGAGCTAATTTGTACTTCCGCCCCGGCGACAAATTCTCGTTCAAAGGCCAATTTTAACAATGAAAAATTATGAAAAGTTCCTCATTCTACACCTTTTTTCCATCATTGCTGCGAAAGGAAACAGAAAAATGTTTCTGTTCCTTTCAGAAAAGTTTCGAAAATATCTCACCCCCTGCTGAAGACTTCGATGTGGAAGTAACTCTGGTCCACTCAATTTAACCCCATTATGCAATAGCTTTGTTCCACCATTGACAAGAGTTTTGCTTCACAATACGAAGTTACTACAAATCCGTATCCACTACTTACACATACATAGATTGCGTTTGTCATCTTCTTTTTCATTCTTCAATTATGATATCGAATATCTATTTATTCAGTAACGGATAATGATATATGGAATGGAAGAAAGTAGCAGTCAAAGACCGGAGAAATAAATTTTTCTCGGTTTAATTACTTCCATTATCGATTGGATTTTGAAAATTTTATTCGATAGTGAATTCACGATAAATTATAAATGATGTTCTGACTGCATTAGCCCTTACGATACATAACTCCTGCGTATGCAGGCGGATACATTTTAGAGATAACAGGAAGACTGGAAAATTTTGTGGTAAGGGTCGTGAGTTTTGATTGGTATCAATTTTAAACACGCGTTGCATTACTTGAAGGACACTTAAACTATCTAGCACCTTAAACTATCTCTCACCCTCTACCAAAAACATACGGCCTCGGTTTCACATTGACAAAAGTTATTAGCCCAACAACGCAAATAAAAAAAAGGTTCATCAAAATAAGAATGAGTATATGTTATTCTGAATAAACAACATATCAGTCAATTCTTTAAGAACAACCATAGAAACCTGAAACAATAAACGTGTATTGATAATGATAATTGGAGTGCGAATTGCATGATTATTGAAGGAAACCTAAAATTACAGCACTCACAGAAAAACTTCATTTCAATATTCGGAAATGATGGTTTGTGAAGGGACATGACGTTTTTCTATATATTTACTGCCATCAGTAGGATTTATTATGGACAAAATGAATTCTCTATAAGGTTTTACGGAATTCTAACATTCATACTTCATTGTACTTGGTAAAAGCATGTTCGGGTTATTGAGTCCTAAAAAGTTCTAATGGGTACTTCCCTTTCAGCGTGTACCCTTTTTATTGTCCGTCTGCAATGGAATCATAATCAGAGTTCACAACTGCATCTAAGAATTGCTTTTCCATGAGTTTCTTACACAGCGATGAAGCAACATCGTTCACGTCACACAGCGGTGACATTCCTTTGGAGCATGACGGCTTCCTTACCAATCCTGTGGCTGAGTTGGGACGAAAGGGTTTTCAACAGGTCTCATTAAATTGATAGACATTAAATCTACGTAAAATATATTAACGACCCAATGGCCACCATTTCTACTTGCAACTTCCATCCCGAGATACAGCAAGGGTAATTGCGTTACGTGCTCAAACTGACTGTTTTGAGTGTATCCGATTTAAAGCGGGAATTCGAGATATGTTGAATAAACACCAGATTGATTTCATAATCTAAAAGGCTTAGACATGTCAATAAAAATCAGAATGCACCTTTGTCTATATATTTACACCGAGAGCTTTTTTTTCTCTTCCTAAGACTAGACGAAGAAAATGGTCATTATAAAAATGGGTGACGCGATACCGGTAGCGATTTGTAAACTGAAAAGTGTGACACTATCGGCAACGGAAATTTGGTAAATCTTCTTACTGGCGGTGGGTTAGTGGTGGTTTATCTAAACATATTTGTTTAAAAACGTATATATCTCATTTACAGGGAAGTTTTTTTGTGTTATATCAAGTGGCATCTTCATTTAAGTAAATGTGCCTTAACGCAAAGTCCTAATGGCGAGAGGCCCCGTTGGGCACCACCTGGTATCTGGGTGTCATCAGAATTTAGGTACGACGGTAAGTAGAAGAATAATAAACTTAATCGTGGACTTATGGCCACAGAAAAAAGATTTTAATGTCGTAGGGAGAGAGAGAGATTGTCTACTAAAATACGAAATAATGTACAGTATCCCAAAGTAAAAGTACCAACTGCAATAAAAATAAATGATAAAGATGATAATAGATTAAGAAAGGTTAAAAATTACTGTTAAAAATACATAGCCGACATACGATTGAATTGTGTTATTCGTCCTTGAAATACGAAATATATCGTATTGATAAACTGGCTTTGTTCAAGACCGTATCTTTTGTCCAATTTAATTCTGAATCCACACCCATAGTCGGCCATGGGACATTCACCTTTACGGGTCAAAAACCATACTTTGAACAGCTTGGCATTTTTTACGTGGATCTCTTCAGTTTTCTTTTCATTTGGTGCCTGGTCGCAGCAGCATGATGATATAAAATAAATGTAAGTTACTTTATGAGGCTCTATCATTTGTCATATTGCTTGCTAATACATTAATTACTTCTCGAGAATCCCCCGATTCCAAAGCCAAGCAAAAATATTTCTTTTATTGATCATCGCATTAACATCATGAGACATTTCCAACTTCTGTTGATATTTATAAAATATCATTTCGAAAAGTAGGAAATTCTACTAATTCCACTTCACATGACTTATATGGTATCATGCCAGTACGTCTGAACGTTTCGGCAAGGCTCTTCCTTACTAGTATGGATTTCCACTCTTTATCAATGTGGCTCATGAGTAAAAAGAAGTGGCTACATGTTAAAGAAAGACAAAAAACTTTGTAATTCCACAATATTTTATTTAAACGGCCGGTTTCTTTGAACAGCCTTCAAGACACAGGAAGAGGTAAACTCTTCGACGAAAAACCGGACGTTAAAATGAAATATTGTAGACTTAAGAAGTTTTTCGTTGTCTTTCTTCATCATGAAGTTCCATAAAGTTGAGGCTAACACCATTGAATACATGCCCACGTGTCAATTTCTTCATCTGTGTGGATTAGGAGTAAAAATAACTGGCTAGATGCTAATTATTTAATCTGTTTTTAAGTCCATCTCCTCTAAATGGATCACATCTCATGGAAATTAAACTAACTTGAACGTCCACTTGTACTTACGAATTTGTTCAATTGATTTTTATCAATTCTGTGACATAATTAATCCATTCGTAATCATTTTTGTTATTTCGCTGGAATGACGATTGGGAAACGTAAATCTACGAACCGAAATGTGATATACAAGAGCTCTTGATGAAGTGCATTTGCATGCAGTTCGAAGAAATAGCAATGTACCCTCTTTCTTCCTCCAAACGGGGCATATCTCCGTGGTGGAGAAAAACAGGGCGATCTTTGTCCGCACGGGGAGGATCAAATTAAATCGATCATTACACGAGGCATGGCGGGAGAAGATGCTCTTTGGAATCCACGATAAGTCAAGAATCTGGAGCGACCGTTCACAATGCATAGTAACTCATCTCCCCTTTAGATTAAGCAATACGGAGTCCATGCAAACGGACGACCCTCGGTTGTGCATTTGCAAATTAGTTTGCTCAGCTCGTTTGGGCGTCATCAGGAGGGGGGGCATGCCCTCCCCCAGAGAAATGAAGTCTAAAAAAATAAAAGAGTAAACACAAAAACGGAGAACTGACGAAAAAGGCTAAAATGCGTTAGTTGTCGCATAAAAGGACATTAACTAAATATCTTAACAAAAATACACAATTTATTAAAAATAAAATATTGCCTTATCGATATAAAGATTTTAGTCCTTGCCCACGTAGTCTTCTCGGATTTTCCACCGGGTTAGGGGCCAACCCGGTGGGAAAACCCGAAAATGCTACTTTACATTAATATGCCGAGAAAATACATGATCTTATTTGTAGTTCATTATATCTTCTTCTTTCCATATAAACTCAAACACTATGAATACTATATATAATTATAAGCCCCCTAGCATGGAAGCTGGCGACGTCCCTGTCAGCATATATGAATTATGAATTCGCCTGTTGTCCGCACGCATGAAAGCTACTAACGACCAATGAGAAGAAGCTGAGCTGATCTAGTACTAGCAGTAAGGAATCTAGTAGTATGGAATTTAATTGGTTTTTTGCTTTAATTGCATAATAATCCAATTCCAGATAAAAAAACACAAAACATGTTGGTTGATAAGGCTGCTGAAATTATATCATGTATACCGCTGATTTTTGTTGTCTTTTTCCTTTTGTCTAGTTGAGATGGAATGAGAAAACAACCATTTAATCAGGTTATAAGATACATGCATGCCCGATGAATATTAAAGTAATATTGAAGGAGACTTACGGAAATGGGTAGAAGTTTCTATAAAGTTCTTTTTATCTAACGGAACGACCCAATGTGGTAAATAAATTGACTAGGCCATTAGGACATAAGAACCTATTCACGAGAGACAGAATTATCAATTACGCTGAATTTTCACAATTTTCTAGTTTCTATTGGTTAGTATATGATTACTAGGTTTATAATATTATACAACTCAAATAGTCACTGGCTCAGGTGAAACATAGCCGGCAGAGAAAGGAAACTCACTTGGATTTGTTGTATATTTTGTTGGTCGCAGATCAACGTCTTTAGCATGGGAAAATTGCTGCTAAGGTGTTGATGTATATGAATAAAATGTCCTGTCGTAAGCTGGAATCCCGGCTCTTCAAACTATAGTCATATTATCTGCATATCTATATTTCAATATCTCGTAATAATTTCTCTCCTACGCTTTCTAATGCCCCTAGTGAATGGTTGAACTTCTACAACTTATGTCCTGCTACTTTTTGAAAAATTCATTGCTTTGGTTTTCTTATGATTTACATTTCTTCATTGTAATTCATCTTACGGTGACAGCGGTGAAACAGGTTGCTGCCACTGTAAGATGAATTTCGGTGGCTGACTGAATGACTAAGGCTCTATCTTCTCCAAATATTAGTAAGAGTCCTTTATCATGAGCTCTCCATCTTATTCTTACACCCAAGACCTACTCATGCCTCTCATAAAACTTCCTTGAGGATTTCTATGCTTACACCTATTTCTTATGAGTTAAAGTTAGTCCACTTGTCCATTGCGACTCGCGATCACTCATCATTAATTGAGTAGTCCGATCTTTTAACGCCTTTGAAGCATACTCATTTTGACACATGTCCCGTGTTTTTCAAGACACGTTTATTATTCCCTACTTTACACTGTCCAAAACCTACCATAAACCTTGCCTCAAATCGTAGCAAAAACATCCTGCACTTGTTTAGCACACATGGGGATTAAAATCAAATGCAATTTAATTCTAAACAATATCCGATAAAATCTGAAAATCTTTCCAATATTGGAAAAAATCTCCTTCCTGTATTCAAAAAAGGATTTTAAAAACCTGTATCTGAATTAAATTAAAACAGTCAAAGTAATTGAGGGGTTGTTTTCACCAATTCTGAAGCCTGTCTTTTTTATCAAATTTACCGAAGTACGATGGGTAAAAATTTGATAAGTACATTTTTATCCTAATAATGATAATCCTAATCGTAAATTTATTTCATATCCCGCAACTATCATTAAATAAAATATTGTATAAAGATATTGCCCCAGCAATAACTATTACTATATTCTATACTATATAGGTTCCCTTTTAATGTTATTGTGCCTGCTAACTAATGATAAGCTAAACTACGCTCAAAATCTAATGTGATCCTCAATTAGGTATTCGCTTGTGTCACGGATAAAAAAGTAAAAGATTCATATCCCTAAGATTCCTCGTCTCGTGCAGTGCGGTTATGCGTGAAACGATATAGAGATTATTCTGCAGAATCGTCGTCCTTCATGGCACAGTTTCAAAACATTTCAACATCCTTCGCAACCATAAAAGCGATCTCTGTATTCACGTGTACACGTGCAGGGCACCGATGCGACAATCGGTTCATTATTTTCCATATCTAAATATTTTCTACTACAATACTCTGTCACACAAGTTTTTCAAATTTCAACCAATACATTTTACGTGGACTAGAATCAACATATACTTGATGCTTAAAAAGTTAACCAACATGCCTAGAGATGATCCAGTTTAAAAAATATCTTTTCCCAGTTTAATCTGGGGTCGTTTTGATAAGTGTTTTAGCATATTTTTACTGCCGTATGAACTTTCTGACTCCAACCATTCAGGAACATTATTTTGAGACAAAAGCAACATCCACACCCTGGGCGGGAGTCGAACCCGCGGCCTTTGGGTTAGCCGAGTGGGTAGCGCGCTCGCCGCCTAGAATTGATCCAATAAACTAGGAAATAAACCGCCACTCCTGACAATATTTATGAATGGGAAGAAGAGTGATGAACATGTAATAGTCTCTCAAACTTTATTATTACAGAAAGCCAAGATGGGTTTGGAAATAAAAGCCGTCGAAACAGTACTAGTTGAATCGCGAAAACGGTTAAGCCGCTAGACAAACGTTCAGTAGTACAATGAACATCGATCGACAATGATGATCGAGGAGAAAAATGCATTCTAATAATAACATGAACTTGAAATGTGTTACGTTAAATATGCTCCTCAGAGAATTTAAACAAAACACATTATTCCCCCCAAGAAAGCTATAACAAATAGTTTTAACCTACACCTACAGAAAAAATGGCAATCTTCTTGTACGCTACGCGCGTATAGTACTTTCCTCCTTTGATAGTCGGTTCTTTTTAATCTACACTAATTAGAAGACGATAAACAGCAGAGTAATTCTGAAACTGGTTTTTCTGATAAATTTTATATGATATCATAACAAGTGTAAATTCTTCAAAATTTATCTAAAAAGGAAATATACTTGTACACAACAAAGTTGACTTCAGCACTTGACACTGTATAATTATGAAAGCTGGAAACTCTTTAGTGTCTGTAACACTTGGCTAAAAATGGATGGTGTTGACATTCATAAATAAAAGTATATATAGGCATTTAGGAGAGGGCAAATTAATCTCTCTTTCATGTTTCCTTGAAAATCGTAAAATATTTTTTTAAGTTTTCACATCTTCATGGAATGATATTATTTGCATTTGAAATAAATAATTATTACTGCTGCCGGGTTATAAATGAAGGGAAATAGGCGAGCTCTGCCTTTAAATTTGGTGAGTATTTCTATTAGAGCGTGGAAGTCCAGTACTTAAAGTTCACCTACTTCTGCACAATACTCTGAAAATTGTCCCACGAGCATGTGGCAGAGTGTGAGGTGTGAATAGGTGTTAGATTAGCTTTCGAAATCTGAACTGGTAACCAATCAACGCTTCGGGACATATCCAAGTTAATTTTCAGGTAAACATCTTTCTGGAAAACCGAAGGTGACAAGGGCATAGAACTGGCGCCCCTTTCCTGGTGTGTGAATTATGTTGAGATTAGTACTAGGTGACCTAAAAACCTAACCTTGAAAACTAAGATCTTTTAAATTTATCATACAGCAATATTTCAAGAAATGTTCAAAACCTTACTTTTTTAAATTCGTTCCGTCGATTTGTTAACGCATTTATTGAGACAATCATGGACATATTTTTCAGCAGAAATACTTTAAAGTAAAACAGTTATGTTTAAAAAAATGACATGAGCATGATGAAATTGTATTCCTATGATGATTCAATATCCCATTCTACCACGTTTTACTTTTTAAAAATTTAAATTTGTAATTTTGGCGCCTTTTCAAAAAAGCATTTCATTACATGAAAACAGTCATACGAGTCTCCAAAGTCATATCTCTACCCATATTTTGTCAGGGCGAGATGCATATTGCCTCCTCGGTGACTACAAATACGTTGCTAAAATAGACAGTGAAATAGCATGCATTTATTATATAAACGAATTTCGTTTATGCAATGGAAGTGTAACACGGTCGAAGTGTCGATTCACGATCGGAAAAACTTCGATATCGAATTCGATGAGAAAATCGAAGTCGAATTCCTCGAGATTTCGAGGGTCAGCTTCGCTTAACGTCGATAATTTCGCCGGGATGTCATCGAGGACGGCGTTACCGATCTATAAGAGGCTGGTTTTGTTTATGTCCCCTACGTAAACAAGTTATCGGTCAGCATGACGGGGTAAGCTCTTATGAATAAAATCTCGCATGAAAAATACAACTGCTGTTAAAATATCGCCTAATTAACCAAATTAATTTACTCGATCAACATTTTAGCGCTAGCAAGGCATCTCATGCACAAATGGAAAAGATGCTTCTCTTTATGAAGAAGCATCCAGTTCTCGTTCACGGAAAGGCAGTGGGTGCTGTGGACCGATCTCTGAATCATCACCTGTGGCAAACTCTGAGCGAAGTATTGAATTCTGATGGAAGTGGACCTGTTAAGCCTGCCCTAAAATGGCAAAAGGTACCGCGATTCACTATTTTGATCATTTATGTCCGATTCTGCCTGGAATACCCACTTGAATGAAAATGTATTTGGATGGTTAATCCATATTGCATTGAAAGTTCCAATAATATTTTAATAATGTGATTAAATATTTATTCCGCAGAGTTGGATCGATTGGAAATCCAATACAAAGAAAAAGTACATGAGAATTAAAAATCATATTAAGGAAAGTAATGATGGAACCCCATGCCCATTTTCACTGTCTAAAATTGAGGAAAAACTGATAGCATTCTTGTACCCGGAGAGTTATGAAGAAGACGCTTTGTTATCTGAAGTTGCCCACCAGTCAAATGATAATGAAATTGTGAGTTTCTGATATCGTTTTGTCAGAGGTGAAATTTCTTATACATCTTCGAGTGAGCAAATGCATATTTTGTCTGGTATATGCATCATCTCTCATTAAGGGAGTGAAAACTAGTGCTTTTCGTATATTGCAGGAAATCCAGTATGAAATAAAGGAAGCAATTCCCGAATATGTCATAGAAGACGTCGATGTGGAAGTTGAGGTTGAGGAGGATGACAAAGTGGGTTGATATGTTGTGGCACAGTAACTCAGATACATTTATCCCATTGCTTGAGTCCTATAAATTAACTTCATGAGTCTTAAACTGAAGTGCATCAGCTGAAAGAAATTCTTAATTCATGAGCCTAGCTAATATATAACTTATTATTTTTCCTTATCAACCCATAAATGTATGAACCTAATCCTATTTTTTTACATTTCTAGGTAGCTGTTCTACCAAGGAAAAGACAGAAATTTCTCAAGGATGACATGGGAGATTTATCATTTCAAGCAGAAAGGACAGTGGATTATAATGAAAGAAGACTGGAGCTGGAGGAAAGAAAACTGCTACTGAAAGAAAGAGCACTCCGTGACAAGGAGAGAAGAACTGATATTTTTGATAAGGCTGTACGAGACAAAGAAAGAAAATCTGAAATATATGACAGGTCTGTTAGGGACAGAGAAAGGAGGAGTGATATTCTTGATAGATCAGCTAGGGATAAAGCAAGAAAAACTGAACTTTTATCTCGAATTGTGAGGGATATGGAGAGGAGAACAGATATTATAAATCGAACATCAGTAGCAATAGTTAAGACTTTAATGGCATACTCTGAATCATTATCAAGTCACAAATGACTCATAGTTACAGTGAGGTTATTTTCTGTTTTATAAAATGTGAGTGTATAGGTATATCATTTCTCATTTTTAATAGACTAATCGCACCCACCCAAGGAAACATTTTGCACGTGACGATTGAAGAATCTTAAGGTTTCATAATCCATTCTTTCCTTGCAATTTTACTATCAATAAGACAATGGAGAGAAGTTAAAATAATATTAACTTATTGAAAATGTAATTTTTACACTGTTACACTAAATTATTTTAGCCATAGCTCATCACTATGCACCTTACCAGTTTTTCATTGTGCATTATGTCAATTGTAAGGTTATGGGTCACATCCTTCAATAGGATGGATCAGTTAGCTGTATCAATTCTTGCCCAATTAAGAATTTTTAAGTGGTGAATTTCTGATATTTTTTATTACATTTATTGATTTCAGTCTAAGAATGATGATAGCCAAGATTTCTCTCATAACATTTGAATCAATGAGCTTAGATTCAATATTATTCTTGTTGATGCAGAAACATCTACCATTAAATGTACAATTTTGTGTTCTAGTAATGACAAAATTATTCTTTAAAGAGTAGGTAATTTTCAACGAAGAGTATCACACTAATTCCAAGGCACAGGCTTTAAAAAACTAAATAGATCATTAGCAAGGAAACAGCATAATATGAATATAAGTGATGCAAAAATACCAATTTGAGATGAAGAATTTGTGTGTAAATTGCATTCTGGACCTTTAGAAAGATTCATTCCAAAAGAGAACCAAAATTATTAGCTTTGATTTGTCATTACACTCTTTAAAATGTCAATGTACAGCAGAAGGTAAAATTCTCTACTGTTGAGCAAGGTTCTTAGATTCAAATCCAAATAAATTATTTGAGCAATGCCAACTGAGGAAATATAGGGAATGTGATTTGCTAGGACTCAGACCTTTCAGGAAATTATACAGCACAGGAAGAGAAAAAACTACCAGATATATAAATATTATTACCACTGGACATAACACTTAGTTAAAGGTGAGCATCATCCTTATGTATCAATCAACATTCACTTTTGAAAATAATGAAGATCCTATACCCATTAAAAATAGTTTTAAATAATTCCTATGCTGATATTTTGGTCAATAAGGTGACCATCAATGGGGGAGAAAGGTGGTCCACTGTTTGTCACATTTTTGATCAATGTATGAGTTACTTAAAATCATTTTTATTGGCTATAGAATCTTTCTTATTATCACATTTTTTTCACTTAAAAGCCAGTAGCTCACACTTCTTCTTTCAATCTTCACCTGGATTTGGTGGAAGTCTCATTTTGTTTTAAAAAAGTCATGGTCTTGAATATGTTGGATTTCACATAAAATTCATAAAGATTCATTTCATTCAATATTTCCTTAGCGGTCGAACTAGATTTCTTTAATTAAATAGTCATTTTCTGATTCTTTTTATTATTTAATACCTTTGAATCATTATAAGTCTCCATAAATAATATTCATATCTGGCCAAGGTAAAATCAATTTTGTAAGTTGATTGCTCCCTAATGACCAAATTTAAAACCATGATAAGATCACTTGAAATTTGTAAATGAGGGAAAGTTTCATGAAATTGCATGAATCTTTTCATAAAACCATGAGACTTCAACTTTTCCTCTATAATCCATTACTAGTAACAAGCCTCTTGAGTATGTATCATTATATTCTGCAGAATACTACCAATCAGGGTTAGATGTTTTATAGACTAAATTTATTGTACTTTGCATTACGCTAAATTCTTATGCTCTTCAGAGACCTACCTGCAGTCACTGCATATAGCATGCCTCATATTTTCCTCCCTCTGTGTCACTTATCTAAGAATCTACCTTCCTCAGAATTCACCTAATAACTTCTTCCCCTTCCCTAAAATGGCTAACATCTCATCATTTGTCTTTATCTCTGCCAGTGGAGCTGGTTAGGTTACCCTGGTGGGTAACATGTTTGCCATAAAACCCAAAGCTAATGGCTATGAATCCCACCTCAGGAGTTTGTGTTATACAATTGATAGCTATTGATGCACCCTAAATACAAATATGCTATTGTTCACATATTCTTAGTAAAACTTCACCAATGCCTTTATTCCTAGCCATTAGGCCTGTATTCATTACCATCTTCGGTTTTCTCCGCGATCATACTGCAAAATTTTCCAACTTGTGTTCATCATGTTTTCTCACCAAACCAAACAGAGCTGTCGGCATCCTCACTTTGCATTTGTACTATTAGTTCTGTTGTCTTACTCAAGGGTTCCTTTGCCAATGCAATACTTATGTCCTTGCCACTATATTAATTTTTCTCATGTGTTTCTCATGTTCTCAAAATATGTGTTTAGGTTTTTTTAACTTACTTTTTTCTCAATGGTGTTTGAATGCAACAAAATATGGTCTTGATTGATATACTTAATATAAGTGAATGTAAGAATAATTTAATATCTTGCTGCCATGTACAGTGATTCTATAAAGCCTAATAATACACACCCAAATAAGAATCATGATAGCAAAGGAGAAAAATATAGCATAGACTTAAAAATTACCACAGTTCTAAGTATATAAAGATGATGATTAAAGTATGCCATTTTTTATAAAATTTTGCAATAGGCAAGAAGATGCAAGCAATATGTAAGGTCATTTAGAAGTAAAAATTATGTGATGTGCTCAATGGAGGTAACTAAAATCTTTGGAAAGACTACCTGAAATTATCTGGTGCAGCAAAGCATTACCTTGTGAGTACATTCTGGTTATAAATTTGTTTTTTTTTTAATTTTCACTAGCATTTTCATTCTAGCATTAGTTTTGGTGGATACACTGACATTTATACTGTTATGATCTTGTATATTTATATTTTATAATGATATATTATCAAAAGGCATTGAAATTACTGGTCATCATTCAATTCTTTAGTTCAGTTACTTTTTGGTTGGACAACTGTCTTACTAGCATCATGTTTGTTATGCACAAGAATCGTAATGTAATTAAGAAATGTACAATTGCAACATTCATGTATGGATACAACCTATACACCTTTTTTACAATTATCAGTAGAAAAGCTTTCCAATAGTCTATTTTAACAAATCTTGTGATGGCATCTAACAGCTGTTTATAATGCAACACTTCCATGCCTCCCCTTAAATGATAAAAAAAAAAGTTACTAGATATTCCACCAGCCAGGCTAACCTGGTGGGTAGCACTCACTGGCTAACCCATGGGTCATGAATTCACCTTGGGCATGGATGCAGTGTTCCTCCATTCAGGTTTTTCTTTGATTTAAGGAGGTACCAAAGAATGGTAGTCACTGATGCACCTATATACAAAAATACTACTATAACATTTAATACTCGAGAATTATACTATCTGTCCTCTGAGCTAAATACTATCCACTACCTGTATACCCACTTTTATCACATTTTCCAAGAAATGCTTACTCCCCTCTGCAGACACCCTTTAAGTTCTTCACTGTCAACCTCTTCTCAAAAAAACACCATAATTATATCCCTCCCAGTGCCTCTTACAAATAAAATATTATCAAACCAACCTTTAGGTTTAACAACGTAAGATGGAAACCATCATGCACCCTTTCATGTCCTACCCCCACCCTGTGTTTGTCTTTGCAATATTATGTTCAATCCTCATCTTATAAAAAGGAGCAAAAGCCTTATCCTGCATGCATAAATCATAAACAGAGCAGATCTGGCCATAGATCTACCTCTATTCAGTGTCTTCAGACAAAAAATGGAAGACATAAAATTAATTATCATGGGTGTTATGTTGAATGCTGATGTGGATCTAAACCTTCTTACTTGGCAAGGATAATTTTTCTTTACATGCTGAAAGTTATCTGTGCTTCACCTGAAGTGCTCATTCATGATTTATGAATGTTCACAGAAGGATTTTGTGTCTGAATCATCAAAAAGAAAAGTTGCCTACTTCATTATTAATCACTAAGAATGAACAACAGTCGTCATGATATTATAGGGAAACCTGAGATGAGAATTATGGGAAACATGTATTTTATGAGAACAGTTTAAAGTACTTGATAAATGTAAATTATATGAAATTCAGGCTGACACAAGGACTAATTCTGCCTTGGAATTGCTGGACAAGACTTTCAGAAATTATATTTCTGTTTCACAATCTGTTATCGAAGCATTCAGAAAGAATTTTTAGAACAAGCAAACGGCCCACAAGTAAAATGTTTTCTAATGCTGCTAAATGATGAAATATATCCCTAGTAACTTATCATCACCTCGAGAAATAGAGTGAATTTCCATAAATTATGGCTTATAAGCTGTTGTTTTTTCCTCCAGAGAAATCTACAGAATCACCCCTCATCTTATAGGGTGATAGAAGGGTTATTTATTTTTCCTGGTTTACTTGGCTAAAACTAGGATGTCTTATATGCCCAGACATCATACAACAGAAAATATAGTACTTATTCTATTCCCTCATCCTCCCCACAGCTGCTTATAACATAATTTATAGATTTAAGAGAGTAACAAAGGTAGGTAGGATTAAGGGCAGGTCAGAGTGGGTGAAATGGTAAAGTGAGGGTAGCATGCTTAGTGGTTCATGAGTTACATTGAGACTTTGAAAAATGCAGTCACTAATTTCATCCTGTATGTGCACATGCACCCTTATTCAGTCTATTCCCTCAAATATTTGGGGATGGCTTCAAGAATAGAGATAGAAAAATAATTATTGAATGTGGAATTTTGAGGACCTTGGTCAGAAAAGTCAATTTTGTGTAGTGTCATTTCTAATTTAATAGAAAGGGTGTAGTGTTTAACTGACATGCAACACATATTTGCAAAGTGAAAAAAATAATTTGCATGGTGACAGATTTAGACACGATGGAACCCAAATTCTTTGCAGCATTCTTTCCATTGAATCATAGTAGATGTATGAAGTATTAAAAAGAAGAATTCACAAATGAGATGTTTTTTGTCCATTCCACAACTAGATGCAACATAAACTAAGGTGGGCAGGGTTACATTTATGAGTACACAAGCTTACATGGACAGTTTGCTTCCATGTAATTATGTTTCTCTGCAGATCATATGGTGGGATTTTTTTGGGATTTCACTTCAAACGACTTCCTCCACAATTCAACAAAATATGCAATACATAAGACATTCCAGGCAATGCAGTCTTTCAAACTGCAAAGTTCAGATGTATGAGCTGAACTCTTATTTAGTCATCATTTTCCTCTTACCACATGTAGTGTTAATACACAAACAGGTTAGGATTAATAATTATATCCAAATGAATCCCCACATTTAAATAGCCACAATGTGACTGGTTACCTTATGACATTTTATGCAGGAAAATTATAAAAATAAATTATCCTCTTAGCATTGTTTTCTCACAAAATTTAACCAGAACTTGAACTACTAATTGTCACTCCAGAAGCCTTCTGTGGACTCTAAATTAATTCTGTTGCTGAATATTTATATTTCTGGCACAAGAAAGGAGTTGGGCTGAATAAATACAGCATTTGTAACACTTCATTAGAGGAATAATGAATAATTTGGTAATATCTTACCTTTCAAGATGAGATGGAGCACCTCTGCTGGATGGAGATGAAATTACGTTGAGCATTGTGTATCCATACTGGTAATCTTCATACACCTAAAAATAATATATTTCATATAATAATTAATATTTCTCATAAATACATGGTGGAAACTTTATATATATGTTTGGACATAAATATAATGAAATTTTCATTTTTCATATTAGAAACTAACTAACACTATGAGGAAATAAAAAATGAATCCCTCCAGGATGATTTCCCCGAGGGAAATACACAAATTTAGGTGATTTGTTTTTTGATTTCATTTCATCTATCCTGCTGAGGCTAGGGATATATCGGGACCAAATCAGTTACAGCTCTTCAGAGGAGCTATTAATAATCAGCTTGGTTTCCTAAGAAATTGATAATTATTCAGCTAGATTTTTTGCCAGCTAGTAGGATATAGGAGTTAACGGAACCAGCATTTATTAGGAAATTTTTAAATTCTGCAGAATTTATTGAGGATTCTTATTCTTCATCACATCACTTCGGAAATAAATGTAGAAATCCACTATTTACCATACCTTAGCTTCTTGTTGTGTGCTATGTTTGTGAATAATTAATTAAATATTTTTTCTTCTAGTAAAATACTTTCTGGAGATTTATTTCTTTTGTTATGTTATTTTACAGGAGGCCAAAGAACTTTTTTCATTGAGTGATGGAACTTCTATCATTGAGGAACATCTAACAGGAAACTGCTTAGATGTTTTACACCCTAATGGTAAATTTTTTTAAGAAACATTTAATGTCATCTAATTATTCTCTTTAGCATTTGGTTGGATAGGAAGCGGTAATTAAAAACTGAAATGATTATAGTATCATTAACAGGCATGATAGGGGAAATACAGTGCAAAAGGAGATAAAGGCAAGCTACGATGGTCATAAAGAACAAACATGCTATAGATGGGTCCTGCAATGACCATAGTATAAAAATCCAGTGCTGCTGTGTACCATTGTGAATCAAGCTGTGGTCAGTATTATAATAATAACTTATTTGAATGAATATCAAAATCAGCATATGCAAGAGTGAGTCAAAACGTTACATTAATTATTCATACAAATTATAAATCACTTTGTGATATGCTATGCCACTGTTGTATTGTGTATTCAAGTATACATAATTTTTCAGACCAGGCCGGCTAGTTGTTATATACACATATGTTGTCTAACCGGCATTATTTACGAACAGCCAGAATAAGTGAAATTGACCACGCATAAATTTAAATCTTCTTTTCCACTCGTACATTTGTTATGAACAAATAATTTTCTACATTATTTTATGAACAGGGTGTTTATTATGTGTCTACGGGTGCCACCATGTTTGTTTTAGGTCTGGTGACATCACAGTGTGCATGGTAACTAGCATAATGGTGCCACAAGATTATGTATGCTTGAACTACTAAAGCACCAAAACTAATCAAAATGTGATTTAAAGTTTTTAAGATCATACTAAATATACTCCCTCACAATTGAATGAAAAACCTATATTTAGTAGGTTAAGCTAGTGTATATAGGTAAGATAGTATTTAAATCCGATTTCTAAGATGAACTATTGAAAACATTGATCTTTGCCTCATCTCTAAAGTGAATCTCAATTAGTTCTTGGTTGGCTGCCTTGGAAAACTTGTAGCTGATGTTTTCATTTTGCCAACATTTCTGCTTGCTAACCAAAATATCGTATTGAGGGT
This sequence comes from Rhinocypha anisoptera, assembly GCA_011762765.2. Taxonomy (NCBI): domain Eukaryota; kingdom Metazoa; phylum Arthropoda; class Insecta; order Odonata; family Chlorocyphidae; genus Rhinocypha; species Rhinocypha anisoptera. Next base: position 1,840,986 of record WURS02000004.1, on the reverse strand, counting down.
TCATGCTCCAATTTGGGTATAGACATCAGGAGGGGTTATCAATTTGAAGGCCTGCTTGCAACAGCTTTCCCAGTTATCTTGCCCATCTCTTCATGCCTTCATTGTTTTTAACTTGTATTTTTAACCTGTTTCTCATATATTAATAGTCATTAGATATTTATTAAAAGGTTATATATAAGAATATTTAAAGGTTACATTTAAGTGAAATTTGGACCCTCTGGTTCTAATTTCACTTAAATGTGGATGGTATTTATTATTATTAAATGTAACTTAAATTTTCCCTATCACTTCTTTTTAAAAAAATTCATAACAGTTAAGATTAAAGTATTTCTCTTTGTATTAAGCTTGTACTTTGTAAATTGTAATTTATGAAAATTGTACTGTCTTTTAATTGTATTAAAATTCTACCATTCTGAAAAAGTGTTGATATTCCTTCTCCGTGATGATGTTTACTATAGATGAATGAGACTGCCAAAATTGAAATATTCAGCTGGGACATATTTAAGTCACAGATTCATACTTAATGACCTAATACATACTTGTATTTACTGGGAAAAGCAAATTGCAAGATGTACTCTCTTTTTGACAAATGTCATTCACATGGTAATCGGATGAATAAATAACTTTTTAGTGAGATTTTTCTATTTAAAAAACTTTGATCAACTACATGGATTCCACCTTTCCATTTTTTGGGCAGCGATTTATATTTTGAATGGTGGGGATGGGTCAATTATCAAAAAATAAAACAAACAGAGAAATTTAAGTACATTTTTTTAACAATTTAAATTTTAAATAATATATCTGGGCCTTGATAACTGCCCAGTCAAGCAGATGTAAAAGTTGGAGAAAGGATAAAATTGGTGTGGGAGAAATGGCATCAGGAGTCAGACAAAAGAATGCCAAAAAGACTGAAAATTCAAGTCTAAAAAAAAAAATGACGCCAATATGATTTACAGGAAAGAAGCCTGAGTGTTAAGGAAGGAAGAAAATTGGAATGGGCTGAAATGAGAATGCTGATATAGATCGAAAGCATATTGAGGGAATGGGGCAGTACATGTATGAGGAAATAGTACAGGTACAAGGAAGGAGAACAAGGGGAAAGTGGCATACCATGTGAAGCAATGGGGTGGAAGCAGAGATGATATTGAAATGTAATGGAAGAAGTTTGAAATATAAAAATAGATTCGTATGAACTAAATACAGGCTTTTGTGAACTTATTTCTGTTAAAAAGAACATATCAATATTATGGACACTGAAAACCTGTTCAGTAAAACTTTGAACTAATGGCCAAATGGTCCTAGGCCCTAATTTGGATTAAGCCATGAACTATGTCCCAGGTAATTTTCTGAGCACATAACTGACAAAGAAACATGCTATAAAGGGATAGGAATTGTTCACATACTTTGAATTTGTGAAATTCTCTTATTATGGGTTTTATTTATAATTTCTTCTTTACCCTCACCCATAAATATAATTTGCAGGATAAAGACTGATTTTAATGCTTTTTGTATTACAACTTTCCTTACATTATTAAAGAGTTGTCTTCATTGAACAAGCATGCATCTATGATTGTTTAAAACTATTTTAAAGAAAAAATATATAGTTATAAGTACGATATTTACCCAATTTAAGTTTGTCATAAAGGTTCACTACCTACTTTGCTTTAACTGCATTCAAGTTAGACTAGATTTCCTGCTTATGAATATTCTCCACACGACTATCTTTATGTACCTTGAAGTTGACAAAATTTACCCAACCCAACTATTTAAATCCGGAATCTGTTGGTCAATTCAAATCTTAATCCAAGTTCCCATGATAGGCTTTTATTGATATCCATAAACACAACTATTGTTTGTGCTAATGCAAACAAATAAAAGATATGACAAGGGCAGACCAACCAATGAAAAATCACTTTACTTCTCTTTGATGCCCACCTACAGTAGTAATAATACTATACAACTCATAGGAAAATAATGTCTTTGACTTCTTCACCCTTTACTCTGGAGAATTCACAACTATCCTGAACCTATAATATATGAATACTGATTTCCCTTCCACAAAGCATGATGTTCCGTTCATTCTTAGCTCTCTCCACACCATATGCATTTCAAACTGAGGTTCACTACCTACTTTGCTTTAACAGCATTCAAGTTAGACTAGATTAAATGAGACACAACTTTGAAAATTCCACATATATATATTTTTTTCTATACGACACGGGTTTCGTCGCAATGCAACATCATCAGGTGATTCACAGAAAAAATTCACAGTATATATAGTCTTTGGGAAGGGGG
>WURS02000004.1:1823558-1838591 GCA_011762765.2 Rhinocypha anisoptera | reverse complement strand
TTTGTGTGGAATTACTAAGTGTTTCTCTTACTCCAATATGCTGAGCAAATTCCATAAAGTTACGCCTGAGACAATAACTTGTTTCAAAGGGAGTTTTAAATTTTCACACCTATTTCTCAGGGTTTTCCTACAGTTATTTTTGTTTGTCTTTTGCTTGGTTTTGTGAAAAGCTGAAGTCTCCAATGAAACTAATGAGCCAAAACCTCTTTTGCATAACCTAATTATGTTTGAAATGGTGTGAAATCCTTTGGGTAATAATATGAGGTCTGATAAAAAAAATTCATGAACTTATTAATTACATTGCAACCATTCATTGTAGTATTGTGAAGCTGATGAAATAAAAAAAATAAATTCTCATTAGTGGATTGTTTTCATAGCAACTTGTGTGGATAGTTTTTGTGTAAAAGTATATTTTTTTGTTGAGCATTTGTGAGATGAACATGCCTTGAGAGTAGCATACTAACATTAAGTTTTGTATTTAGTTGAGACAATCATTAACAGAAAGTTTAAAAATTTTATGCATAAGGGCTTGAAAATTTGAGTAGCTGAAGGTACCATGAATTTTCAAAGAATAAAATGTGGCCTGGTACCAGTCAAAAGATGTCTGTCTCCTCGATCTGACTGACTGTCAGTATCAACTATTTTGGGAGTGAAAGAACTTCTAAGGTCATATAATTCATCAACCAGCCAAGAAATGGTAGAAGAGAACGAAATTTTGCTCGATTTGTGACAAGAGGTCCTTAAGCACTGCAAATGCATTTTACCAAAACATTTTATCTGACTGATGATGAAAGTGCAAATACCAGTCAGTCAAGTACAAATGGGTTGAATTCTTATGAGGATCTTCTTGAGAGGGCAAACAGTGATGTCAGTCTGTGATGATGTTACTCAACTGATTTGGCATCTGCTGCCCAGGTTATCATGGAGGTTCAATTTATTTATGTGATCAAGGAGATAAAAGATAATCCACTGAAGGACTTGAACAAGAATGGGTTTTCCATATGCTTCCAGCATTGTTGGGGGTGAAGTGTGTGGCTAACTAGAGTATTTCTTGAATGGGTTACTATAAGGTCATGCTTTTTGAACAATTGATAAACAATCAGTCCTGGAACTTTGTGATCAGACCTTGTATTGCTTATACAAAAATCAAGATATTTACTATGTATTTCCAGTAAACAAGTATATTTGTTTTGATAGTCCTTAATTTTCAATTTTTCTCTCCTTCAGGCACTCCAGCTAGGTCCAACTGAAGCTTCTCGTTATTGGGTTTACTGGGTTCCTGCACAGTATATAGACTCTATAAAAGATGCCATCTTAGGGAAATGGCAATATTTTTGATTCTTTCATAAGACATATCCCTGTGGCCGATTGTGCAAGAATGTGTGATCCATCCCCAGAGACAGTGATGGCCCCTTATATGAAATTGGACATCTATCTTGGATCGTCTGTGTGATGCCCACCATCATTTGTGGGATTTTTCATAATAAGGGTGGTTCATACATGTGGTAATTCTCAAGTGGTGGTGATTAACCATGGCTGTTCATAGTGGTGTGCCAAGCTGAGTGAAAAAGGAATTATTATTGGAAAATTATTTTTGGAAAATTGCACATATAAGTATAAAAATGAAAAGGACTTTACACAGTGTCATTTGGTGGGATTGTGAAGAAAAGATAGAATTTGAGCCCCGTCGCCGAAAGAAATCTGTGACAAATTCTCTTTTGCTTGAGAAAGAAATATAAAGTTTTTCAGTATGAAACCATTATTAAAGTTGTAGTGTAAGGTCTTACTACTACTACTTTTTCGTAAAAATTTTTATGATAAATGTGCTGTGTTTATTTGAACAGCATACTTTTTACTTTACAAACATTTGTGTCATGATCATCTGCCTAGCCCTTTCTTGATAGGATTTGGGTGAGTTTTGCTAACCACCAAAAGAATATGTGGACTCCTGGGCAAATAACGACAATAAGTGATGAAAGAGAGCTAGGCTGCTACTATGATGTGAATTCTTTTTTTTTTAAATCAAATACATTGTTATTGTCCTTCAATTTTTAGTAGTCCACAAAACATCCCTGAGGTTGTTTAATGAGATTATCATTTGTCACTTTTTGTGTGATGCTTTATTATTTGTTTTTGTACATAAATAATGCTCTTTGAAAGCTGTTTTGGCTGTAATAGTTTATAGTATTCCCCAATTCATTCATCAAGAACAAAGTCCAAGAATTCCCCTTTGACACTTTCCAAGGCTGAGAGAGAATCTGATAAAAGAGTTATAACTCACCCCAATAATTTAGTGTTGACCATGTTTGGTATACTCATGACAGAAGTTCAAGATTTCTTGTGACTATAATTTTCTTTGGTTTGATTGGAAAACCCAGAAAAAATACTTTGAAGTAACATTTTTTTCTGTTAGGCTTCATGAAAAAGCAGGTCTTAAGATTTTCTGTTATGGTGTGCTTATAGGGTTCAATTGCAATTTTTTCTTTATGCATGGGGTCTAAATGGCCTTAATTAAATGCTGTGAATGAAAAAACTAAGGGGAATGTCTGTTTCCTCACAATGCTAATCAAAAGATATGCTCATTAAATATAAATTTTTACAGTCCTCCTATGCCTTTGTGCTAATGGAATTTGCTCAATGTTAGACATCATTATTACTGTACCAAACCAAAGTAATGTGCCATTTCTCCATTATGTTGCTTTTGAAATAAATATAGTTTTACTTTTTGTAGGTACTATCCAAGGTTGCTCTTCCCTGATAGTTGCTCTATAAATGTCTCACCAATGCAATGCCTTTTCATTGGATGGCTGATTGTTTTCAAATTGGAAATACCCTACTTCTTTTTATGATTCATATATTCATGTTGTTTGCACAAATTAGGTTGAGATGTGTAGCAAATAAATAGAGATTAGCATTTATAAATGCATGATAATGAGCTGTTAAATGGCTGTGCCTTTGCATTGGGACTAAGTGGTATGTATGGTCTTAGGAAGAGAGATTACCATGAAAGAACTTTATGATTCTTTGTCTATTGGTTCCCAGATGCCCTTTTCCTATTTCAAATTTGTATGCTTTTTGAAAACAACTAAATCCAATGTAGTGGCATTTTCTTTGTAAAAAATGTCCATATCTTTAAATCAGTAGTCGCATGGCTGAATATATCTACTTTCAAGGCTGTACAGTTCTGCTACCATCTTTGTGATAATTTAAATGTATTTACTTGCCACAAAAGTTTGAACTAAGGGAAGACTGAGCTTATGTAGATGAATCACAGAATTGTGTTCTACTGATTGTATGTTTCATTTTCATTTAGCTCATGTTTGAATAAAGAAAGCAAATAATAAAAAAAACTCATCAAAGGCTTATTGTTAGTCGTGCCCATTTATACTGGTGGAAATAGCTTACCAAGATCTGCTATGAAGGTTTTGAATGAGAAGTAGAGGAGGTTTAAAATCAAAGCATACCTGTGCATCTCACCCTCCCTGATGTCTTTCTTATTCCATTCTTGGCACATAATGCTGGTGGCTTAAAAGTGACTATTGAAAGAAGGTACATGCTAAAAAAAATTCAGGAAACTTGAATGTTTTATCTTTGACAGTGTAATCTACGACCAGGCTTATTTAATACCAATTTTTACAGTTTTTGCCAGCAAAGATTCCTAGCCCTTGGCAGAACTAAGAAACTTACCCAAAATCAATACATGGAATATATACAGCTAAAGAAGGAATGGAATTCAACAAATATGACAAAATTTCTTAATGCTCAGGCTGGAGATGTTTGGTGGTGACATAATTAAGGAAGCCTGGATCCCTTTGATGATGATAGTACTCTTAACCTATTTGCTTCAAGACACTTGCTGTGCCTAATGGAAATTTTTCATAAGGTTGAAGTTTCTTACTTTGCACCCTCTCATTAATGAATTGCACTGCTTCAAACCACTGCCTTTCCTGCAGCCAAACATCTTGTAAGAATTATTTTCCCTCATCGTTATTGATGTCCCTTAGAAATTCGTTTACTGAATGTGAAATAAAACTAATTGTTCAATAATACTCATACTACTTGTGCCTTCTTTAAAATCAGAATATGAACTTAACAAAATCTAATGAGGTCATCCTTCCCTCTTTTCTAACCATTAAGCTGTTGGTATATTATCTATTCCGAAAGCTTTGTTTACCTCTAAGTCACATAGTGCCCTTTTTGTATAGCTAATAGTATACCTTGGGCTACATTATTCTCATCTGCTTCATATTCCCTTTCTCAGTCTGACTGTAAATGCTTATTCACTTTCTGCAGTTTTTTCGGGTTCCACTAATGGAATTCCACGTCTTTCTCTTTGGGGCGTGGATGCATATATCTTTCTATCCTTCTGTAACTATTCCATTAGTCACACTGATCTTTCCACCTTGCCTCTTTGCCTTATCAATCTCATGCACCTCTGTGCTTCCTTTTCCTCATCTTCCATTCTAATTTTTTCCATTTCCTACACACTTCCTGATTCCTCCATGACCCATGGTTTCTTTTATTCTCTTATTGTTCCTTTTTTCTAATATTGTTTCAGCAATTCTCATTATCCAATATTTAAGAATATCCTTCCCTTGTTCAGTGTTCTATTTTGGTTGCTTCTATTCAGAAGCCTGTCTTCTAATTCCTGATCTTCTTTTCTCTTTATTTCTTTCAAAGCTTCTATTTTTCTTCACTGTGACCTATGGTTCTTTTTCATACTTTTAAATTTTACATGGTAATTGGATTTTAATGAGTTTAATTGGATTATCTAACTTGTATGACAGGAGAGCTATAGTATTGTTATAGGTTATGAGCCTAATAATCTGATTTTACATAAAAGTTTAGAAATTTTTACTACCTTTAAAGATTGTGTTATTTATGATTACCTTTAATCATGACTGTGATATATTTTATAAATCACTGCTTAATAATATTTTTAACAAGGGGGGGGGCACAACAATTGAGTTTCATTTTATGCTATTTGCAGTAAAGAGCCAAAACATTTGATCATGAAAATGAACTTAAACTTAATACAATTAAAGATTTATTACACAAAAACATGGATAAAATACATTCAAAAGAAGATACAATATGTATGTATGCCTCATAGAATGAGAAGGCACAGGGACAAATTAGAATATTTATCATTCACATGAAATGGCAAGACACCTTGATAGAAAGTGTTTTTTTTAGTGGTGGAAGCACTTAATAAGAAGACATGACAAGTGACTCATAATAAAAATCTAAAAAATCTTATATTCCTCTTTTCTGTGCATGACTTAATACAGCCCAGTAAATATATTTCTATATTATGTTTACGATGGGGCCACAAAGACATTTAGACCTCATAACTGGAAGCCAAAAACTTGAATCTACAGGTACATTCAAATATCTACTCCCATCACTAAACGTAATCATATAGACTGCTCATAGCATACGCTGAATTCGTTCCAGATTTTACATAGTTCTGAGCTTTTCGAGAGCTGTCTCTGCCAACGTGGAACTTTTTTTGGGATAATTTTCAGACCTGCAGGGGACCCACTTGAGTCTACAATGTAAATGGAAGCTCGATCGCTCCTGCAGGAGTACTGGAAAGCCAATGGAAGTGAGAACAGATTACACCTCTAGAAAATTTGGCCGTAGGAGAGGAGAAGAAATGGTTGGTTGAAGGAAGCTTCCAATATAAGCTGCTATATGTTTACGGTGAAATACACTAGGAAAAGAAATTTTGTGGCAGAAGCCGACCGAGTTATCCTGGTTCGTGCTCATGGTTAGCCAGCTAACCCATTGGTCGTGGGTTCGAGTTCCACCCGGGGTATGTATGTTGTGTTGTCCAGATGGGTTTTTTCTATGACTTGTAGAGGTGCGAAATGACAGCAGCCTTTGAAGCACCCGATAAACAAAAATACAACTATAATATTGGCTGTAATCATAGAAAGCCCAAATCGCTGTCACATAATTCAGAATTGGGGTTCAAGCTTTGGCACACCAGTAACTCCCACTTTTAATTCTAAACATTTTATTTGCTCTTGAGTTTGCGTGACTGAACAACTGCTTTCAGAATCGGTTTCCTGAGAAACCTAAATTCACGAGTTTTCTTTTGTGTCAAATGTTTTATATGGCTTGGCTTCCACTAATGGACTCCAGATCCAACCCTGATTAAAAAATATGAACACTCATTCATTTTTCATAAAATGATATTGAATGCTACTTGTACTATAATCAAGTTCAATTTAGGAAACAACTGCGGAAATTCATATGGCATAATACTGAAAAGTACTCATCGCAAGAAATACAAAAATTCATATAGAAGGAAGCAGGTAGAAAAAATAACATTTAAATTACCAGTAATACGTATTCCTATTACCTATGTTTTCCGCAACTTAATTTTCTGCAGCCACCTTATTGATTAACAAAACATATTAAATATTACTGAGTGAAAAGACAATCAGATAAAGTATGCAATGAAATTATTGAGATTTTCTGTGTTGGTAAAGCTCAATGAGAAAATGGAAAATATATAATCCCAGCTCCTTGTGTGACGGGTTCAACAATTATAATTCTCACATTTGCTAATTTTACCTTTCTATTAACTACATATCATTTCCGAAGAAATACAAATATCTTTGGAATACTCTAATCTATAAATAAACATAGATTTGAAACTTGGAGAGATTATCTCAGACTACAAGATGTATCTGCAATACAAAGGCCGTACACGCAGCTGCTTAGAGAAACAGATTCCCAAAAAACTCATTTACTGTTTCTGTATCCTTCGTAAGTGAATAAAAGAGAAAGGATGGTATTTTTTCCTGAATGCGAAAATAACTCGATGGGTAAAACCCAATTTAGCCTATCGGTTTTGATTTGGCTAATCAGCATTCACGATGACAATCGCTACAAATTCACTTGGAACCACCTCAATATTATGTTTGTCTGGTAAATCTCACATTCTCCTCTCGTACAGCTGCATTTTCAAGAAGTGTAACCTGATATTCTACTCTCAACTGTGTGCGACTCGGTTGAGGAGCGACCGAGCTTATGTTTAGCCCCTCTGCTGCGGGAGCCTCGTTTCTTTGCAACGTCTCTGTGCGGGAGAAAAGCGACCGCGGCACTCTTCCCTTCTATTTCTGACCAAGGTTTATTAGGTGGCGGACCTGGGACGACCCTCATTGACAGCGACAGTGAGCAGTCTATAGTATGTAATGAGCAAATGCAAATCAAAGAGTGCACTGACCATGGAAAGTAACCCATCTTACACCATGGACAAAACAAAAACAGAATAACAGGTACAATAAATAGAATAAATGCTATTAATAATAAATATATCAATGTTTATATTAGACCAGAAACACAATGGTAAGTTACTCTCAAGAAGATACTCGTATATTAAGGCAAGAAAAATCTAAATTTTCACCCTAAAAATCTTATGACTGAAGCTGTTTTGACTAGGAGGGAATATCAAGTTTTGCCACTTAAGACTCCACATCATGACTGAATATGTTCCATAGATGATTAATATTTATGCTAAATATCTCTCATTTAACATGGATATTTTTTTCTTATTGTGTATAACATGCTTTATTTACACAAATTCCAAAATAAAGAAAACTCCTTGTATTAGTGGTGTAATTTAACTTTAAATGCTAAATAATGATGCATATTCAAAAATTACATGTGCTGTTTCACTAAACCATTATTCAAATTTTATAATAAAATATTATTGAATATTTTTTCCTAGTCTTTCAACTAGATAATTCATTAATATGTAGATTGGTACCTATCAATTTATTTAAGTTGATATGGATGATATAGGTATCAACAATTTCCTCTCGGGCAAAAGTTTTCCCTCCTCATTTTGAAATGAAATCAAAAAAATTTTATTTCATTACAAATCACAAACACTTTTACCTATCAATCCTAAATAAGGTACTAACCATTTTAACACATATATGCCTTGTTTTAGCACAAAATATTTTCCCTAAGCATGGGCTGTCATTCAATTAATTTTCATTTTCTGTTAATAACAAAATGTCTGCAACATTTTACAAAGAAATTATATTTTTCAAACCATCTTGCATCGAAAAATGCAACTGAGAAGACAAATTACTAACATGCACCATAGAATGAACATTAAAAAATTGTGCTACCAAATTCATAAAAAATGTTTCAAGGAAAAAAATGAAAAAGAGGTGGACATAAAGTTGATGCAAATTGTAATCATAAGTCTCGAGACATCCCATTTAACACAAAGATTAAACAACTTTGTATAAAACATTATAAAATATATTAAATAAATATGCCATTCCTATGTGACTAGTACTCATCAATAAGTGCTTTCCTTTAGAAAGCAGATAAAATAGGAATATACATAACAATCATATTATAAAAATTGCCTCTTCTAATGACAACCACTACATAGAAAAAAAGGAGCTTTGAATTGTAAGGATGATTAACCTAAAATAAATTAAAAAACTTTGGCTCGAACATATTTTTAAGAATAGCTATGTCTAAGATGAATATTGGGAGGACAATTAAAAATAAGTATTCAATATTTTCAGGTAAAATAGTGCATCAACAGCTGTTCAATATGATGATGTCACTGAGTGTAAATTTACATAAAAGGATAAAAAATATCCTTCATGCAACTTTCTAATGATGGGTATGAACTGTGAATGCACTCCTATAAAAAGCACAATTAATTTGAGCTATTCTTCATGGACTCGAAAATATAACTGCAACCTCCAGTTTCTTAGTTTAAAATATATTTGAGCTCCCAAGAAATACTCTATCCACTTTGGAGTTAATTATATTGCTAAAAACATGCCATTAAAAATTTATAATAATTCTCAGTCATCGGACACCTTGTGCACTCAATATTCTTCAACCATACTCTGATCCTATGGTGATGCTCAGGGGTCCAGGGTTGATATATGTATCATGATACCACTGATTTGTGTCAATCAGGACTGAAAAAGATGAACAATAAATAGAATATTTTTAACAGAATCGGCATATGGAATGATAGCCCAAAAATCATTAGTGGTTAGAGTACATAAAAACATTGGGGGCTAGACACATAACACAGCAGGAAGAATATTTTCACAAGCAACTTAATGAGGAGTGTCTTGGAGAGGCAAATGACGAAGCTATGAGGAACATCAGCAGAACACACTGAATGTAAGCAGAGAAAGATGAAAAATAGAAAGTGGTAGGGGCACACCAAATTCCAGCTGAAGTGTGGAGAAGCTTGGCAGGGAGGGATATCATTGTGATGTGGGATCTCATGCAGAAACCAGCTTGGTAGGAAAAAAAATACTTGAGGAATAGAGGAAGAGCATAATAGTGGCAATTTTTTAAGGAGAGTGAGATATGCAAGACTGTGTGAACTATAGGGGAGACAAGCTATCGATAATATGAGTTGATCCATGGTCTTGAATTAAGATTGAAAGAGTGTGGGACTACTTGGGTCGGTCTTATTTGCAGGAAAGAAAGACATTAGCTAGTCAGTCATGAGTCCACAACCTTACTCAGCAAATTTCATAACCAGAGGTATTTTTTTTAAATAGAAAGACTAAGTTCTAGGAGAAAGAACAGAAGCATCTGAGGATATGGAATACAAAATAAATGATAACATTAGGTATGCTGAGAGATGAAAATGATAGGTAATTTTGAAAAAATGATGACAGGTAGAAAGTATTAGAACAGAATTAGTGCAAAAAAATAAAATATTTTTTTATGAGTACATATACCTAAAACTTACATATGACTGATGGATTAGCTCATAACAATATATGTACCCAAGTTGATAGTCCTTCATTATCAATGAATCACTTAAAATGAAACTACATTTCAACAGGGTTGGAGGAAGAGAAGAAGAATACAAATAATAATAAAAATTAGAAGGCCAAAATGAAGAAAGAGATTCAGGTAAATAGCTCTCAGGAGTAAATATGAAAGAAGTTTTTAATGGCTGACAATCCATAACATTCTGAAACTCCAAACATAGGCAAAATACATTTATGAGAAGATAGAGACACATGCAATCCAACTTCATTTAATTTCTGCTCATTTCAGTTACTGAACAACTGTAATTAAAAAGTAGACTTTGAAAGAAGTAACAAATGAGCTCATGAAATAATGAGAGATGATGATGATGAATGAAGTTGGAGAGCACACCACTATTTCATATTTCAACATGATCAGGAATATGCAAAATGCTGAGAAAACACCCAACATTATTTAATAAATTCTTGCTCCTGCAACTTCAATGAGAACTTACACCCAAACATAGGAAAGATAAACAAGATGATAAGTAGGATTCAATTAATTTGTGGTATGAAGATTATTTCTCATAGATTAGTCTTCATAATTTGAAGACTAATCTAGACAGAGGGACACCAAAAGATACTTAGGTAAATTATTTCATGATTATTTAATTTTCATCTGGGGCCTTAATCTGGAAAGAATCTTCCACCTTGGGGTTAGGTGGAAGAAGGGACTATTTAGTCTCTCAATTTCGTCCCAATAAAGACATTTTATTATTATAATCTGCAGTAACTAAAACATGAAAAAAATTAAAATTTTCTTAATAAGTATGAATTTCTCCAGATAATAGTGAAGTCAAGGTTCTTTTCTTGTTTTCAAAGGAACTAGGATCAACAAATGATGATTCATTCTCTAGTTTCAAGGAATTAATTAATTCATTGAAAGGTAAAGACATTGCAAACGATGCACATACTGACCTATATCACCTGCATTCACTGTAACACTAAAAGCTGTGCAGACATCTTCACATTCGGGGGGAGGTATAAGTTTCCAAGTTTTGCTCCCGGATATTTGTGCCTGCCATGATGGCCTGCTGACATAGTCCAACTGTAAAGAAAAAAGAAACACTTGCTTATTAAAGTTACTAGCCAGGTAGTAAAAAAGTAATCATTACAAAATTGACCTCAGTAGGACTAATTCATTATCAACTTGTTACTGAAGTTGATGTTAACAACAGATGGGTGTGTTTGTATTGAAATAACTACAGCTTTTTTTAGTGTGGATGTTATCAACTTTCTAAAACATATTATTACATGGTGAGTAATTAATAAAATGTGTCTTTTAAATTAACTTTCGCATTGGTATATTTGGCATCAATATGATAATAAATTTTTTTTTGAAGAACCAACATTTTTTATTATCCATTAAAAATTAATTTTCAAATGTAAATATTATAAAGTATGTATCCACTACAATATTAAATTTTAGGGTATAGATCAAAAGGTATTGCTATGAAAAAGAAAAATAAAAAAAACTGGTTCTTGTCTATATTCAAATGAAAAATATAAATAATATTTTCGGACCATGTGACTATCATCTTCTCAGTGGTCAGAATCACTTTAAAAGTTGAATATTCATCTTTATAAGTCAAAGGTTCTGAAGTAAATATAAGTTCTAATGAATTCAATAGACATAGTCATTTACATATTCATGTTTAAATAGATAAAATATTACTTCTAGGAGATTTCACCAAAAGGTATCACCATATTCCTAGACTTACATGTATGCTGGCACCAACACCATAACCCCCCATGAAGACCCAGTCGATGGCTGAGACCTCAGAGGACTCAGGAAGAAAATGAGGTCGCTGATAATGCTGACGGAGGATACTTGCCACTTCTGGATGACAGTTACTCCTGTGAAAGAAAAAGATACAATAATCACGTTAGTGAAAGCTTCACTAATACAACAAAAAATTAAGAGAAATCAAACTTAGAGAGAATGTAATGTGATGCAATATGAGGTAGTTGTGTTAATGGACCACATTGGCAGCCATACCTTGCCATCTCTATACAGAAAGGTCCTTTCAGTAATAAAGACAGAAGTCACCTACAGTCTTTAAAAGTAATGGTGATGGTTACAATATGCCTTGTAATAAAACACTGAGAGTAAGTTTCATCAACATTGACGAAAGTTTACTTTAATGGGCAGTCAATTCTCACGTCTCAGTGAAAAAAAAATCACATATATTTGGTCCCATTGTTATATAATACCAGAGTTAAATTAGCTGAAATATCATTTTCACCAATTGATAAAAGCACTTAATGGGAAATAAGGCAAAGTGAGTTCAACACTGTCCATGTTGATCTTAGTAATGGAGAGCAAAACTATTGAAGATTGGTTCAGAATCAATATGAGTACTTTTCATTAGAAATAAAAGTAACAGTGAGTGATGGTCTTCCATAAGACAGTGCCATGACTAGAATTCATATATAACTCATGGAAATATAATAATACTTTTGATGTCATTAAAGTTTTAGAAAAATTGCCTGCTGAGTTAGTCATGTGGGTAGCCAAAGTCATCGGCTAACCTGACTGTCACAGGTGTGAATCCCTCCTAGGGCATGGGTGTCGTGTTTGTCTATAACTTATTTTCCTGAATGGTTGGCGTCAGGAAGGGAATTCGGCTGTAAAAATGTGTGTCAAACTACTCATCAAAGCGCACCGAGAATAATGGGAAAATTCTTAAGGCGAAAAAAAATTAGTTTTACATCCATTCCTCAATAAAATTTTATTTTTACTTACTACTTGGAAACTTATCTGGAAATTACTATTTTTAAATTTTGATTAAAATTGGAATACTTAATTATGCAGGCATTTTCAATTTATGTGCAGATCGGAACTGACACCACACCATACTGGTTTGAGGAGGGACATATAGTACCTCTATTACAAGCAGGTACCCTTACCACATGAAGATGATTCAATCTCATGGAAGAACTGAACTAAAAGGTAGACCCAGTTATTACGCTTTCAAATCTTAAAGACGACGACTTCTTTTAAATAAGTTAACGTCCACCACAATGTCCGTTTCCATATATTTCCGTTCATATAGATATTGTCGTACAACATTTTGGCGATTAAAAAAGGGACTAGCCCATGTTGCATTCTCTTCGCAATATTTTTTCATCACTCGATCCGCAGGGCATATAACTCCCGTGCCTTTTGGGGAGAACACGAGTGGAGTTCCGAGGGGGGAGGGGAACAAAGCGAATCTTGCTAGCACCCACGTTAACTGCCAAGCCGTATACCTCCCCCCTCCACTCCGCCCCCTCCCCTCATCCACCGTCTCAATTAAAACTCCAGGCACGGAACGCCGCGGCTATTTCCATTTGTCGTCGGTTGTCATTGTCCCACCTTCCGTTCATCCTTCACGAAGTGGGCTGGCGAGTAAAAAGAAGGACAAAGGAGACAGCGAGTCCCGTCGTTATGAGGACCCCCACGTGGTCACCCCGCCTCTCTCCTCATCAATGGACAGGATGCACAGGCTGCAAGCGGACTTCCCGTCGGCCTGGGTCCAAAAACTCCGTCCGTCGAAGACTTTCGCTTTCAAGCACGCGCGGCCAAACGCACGGGGGAGACTATGATTTAACGGACAGCATCTTTCCTACTCACCCGGATAAATATATCCACCCGATTATCGGCAGAAAGGATGTTGGCGCTGTCCCGGCTGTATCGAAAAAATGAACGGAACCGAAACCAAATGGATGCCTCCAATCAAGGAAGCTGCACCGGATGACGATAAGAATAAAATGCTCTTACTGGAGCGAGATTGAGACTGATAGCCCATCGTCACAAATAAAACATTACCAATACAGGTATAATATTGGTATTAAAAAAGAAAGATATTGTTGAGATAAGCACATTGGACAAAGATGAAAAAAGAAAATGTTAGCCGCGTGGAAAGTTGTTTACAAATGTGTGGACAACACGTAAGAATAGATGGCTGTTGCCCTGACGAACAAAACCAATGCAGGAAAATATTCACACTAGAGAGGCAGTGAGAAAAATCTGCGAAAACCAACTGG
This sequence comes from Rhinocypha anisoptera, assembly GCA_011762765.2. Lineage (NCBI taxonomy): Eukaryota > Metazoa > Arthropoda > Insecta > Odonata > Chlorocyphidae > Rhinocypha > Rhinocypha anisoptera. The sequence goes on along the minus strand of WURS02000004.1, from coordinate 1,824,732 downwards.
TAGGATAGTTACTGAGTGTCACAATGATTTGTGCTAACTTTCTTGAAAAACATGATAAAGGGAACGAGAGCGAGTATAATTATGTGTATTATTGGGATAAGGAAGACAAGAAGAATTACTGTATTGCACCGTGTGAAAAAAGTAGGCACAAATAGACGTTTTGTGGGTGGCGCAGGTTGAAGAACAATGCTACCACGCACTCCATGTACCACCTACACCATGCTCTATCATACACCAAGCCCCGTTTGAAATACACGTCGGGAATCTATCACAGAGGAAGAACAGCGTAACTTTTCCACAGGAATTATTGCTCGTACGTCGCGTTTCACCCTGATAACACCACCACCATCATGTCTTAGCTCAGACCTGATGATTCAGCATCAAAATGAAATTACAATAAAGCCTGTGGAAAATACGCTGTTATTCCTCTGTTATGGATATATAAATGACCTCCACGATGTATTAAAGCATTGAATTCACGAGTGGAATAAATGGGAATCCGACCCAATTTAAGTAATCGAGAAAGTTCCCCGTGGGAAAACACGATTAGTTAAAAAAAAAGGCTGTGGATCGAAGAAGAGCGTCACGGTACTACATGCTATCATAAATCGGTTTAAAAAAATCACAGCAGCGGTTACAATACGCCAGATTTAATTGACTTGAAAAAAGGACTCATAACCAGCGAATCTAGTAATGAAACCTTATAAGTTATCCGTAGTCCACGTCCATGTACCTACCGTATAAACCGCCTCCTACTCAAGTATGAACTGAAAAGAAGTAGATACCCAAACTATTGGTACATCTCTATTACAAAATAAATAAATTTGTGAAAATACGAGTCCAAATTTCTCAGGCTTTTAAAAGTCTGACTGCTTCCACAGACAGACGCTTAACATTATGTTAAAATCAGCGCTTGGGTAATACCAATCCATCAATCAACATTCGGGAATTACTTGAGTAGTAACAGTATTTTTCCTTTGTTTTGCGTTGCTTGCGGCCGTCTCGCGAACGACGCCAAACTTCCATTCGGCCGTCCTTCGCGACGATGAGCGAGCGAGAGAGAGAGGACCTCTCATTGAAACGCGGGATTTTCCCAACGACCGATGTTGCTGATCGCGGCCTGGCACGAGTCGCGCGCCCAGCTAGGGGCCGCCTCGATGTGAGAGGGAGAATG
>WURS02000004.1:1790612-1823458 GCA_011762765.2 Rhinocypha anisoptera | reverse complement strand
GGTCTAATCGAAAGGGGGGGCGGGGGGGGGTAAGTGCGGCCGAGGGGGAGAATTGGGGGGGGGGGGGGGGGGCGTGGAGGCAGAGAGGATTTTTGAGCTGAGGAGGAAACGGACTGAGGGGTTCGGGATGGAATGGGGAAGCAAGGAAGACTCCTTGAGATATGGGGAGAGAGAGAAAACCTTTGGGGGGGAGGGGGCGATGGAGGGAGTCGAGTTCGGAAGATGTGAACCAGAAAGGGACGAGCGAAGGAGCGGTGACTCCTTCGAGAGGGGGATGGCATCGTCTGCATATGCATGGAGTGTCTTAATATGCAGCTATTTGTAACCTCCTTCGCATGTTATAAAAAGGTAAATAATACGATTACAACGACAAAAAAACACCTGGAATTCCGCTTTGATTTGGTGAACGTGGTGGCATCTGTGCTTTTTCCATGGGAAACTTAATTGCTCTGGCACTCCGTGCTTTCCTCGATAATTTACGTCCCGATGTTCCGAAGTTTCATTGATTACGGTTTATAGGACAATTATGATTACAACCAATATTTAGTCATGACAAAAACACGCTGGGAAACAACGCAGAGAAAATTCCATGGAATAATTCTCGAACATTCCAGAGGCCAGCGTCGAAGAATTCAAAATCATTCCGACGAGGCTTCCGTGAGAAAAAGCAATTTAACTACCCCTCGAATACTAGCTCTTACATTAAATAACGAACCAGAATTGGAGAAATCCATCCGCGACACCAAAACTCCGCGTTTTAGTCATCTGACTCTCTTGTCCCCCACCTCAGCAATATTATAACTCCCTGGTAGTAACGTAAGGAAATATAATTATTGAGTAAGTTGGAGCAGCTGACATGATAGAAGAATAACGAGACGATTAAATCAGTACCAAACGAGAATTTTAAATTAATAGAATTAAACCTTCCGAACAAAAGACAGCGAAATAATTGCTCAGAATCAAAGAGACATATTTATGGTACTCGCTTCAGTTAAAGTTAAAAATTACTCATGAAGTTAAGCAATTTTATCCCAACCGCATAAACATGCAAAAATGTCTAGTAAGAAGCATAGGCAAATTTTTAAAACAATTTCGAAAAATAGCGCAACAACGCGTTAAGTAACTCATAATTCGGAGTAGTTTTCGAAAGAGTTACAGAGTTATCGACTTCGACCCCTCATAAATTGGTGAATAATGCAAAATCTTATATTATTTTTGTTGTATTGTCGGTTGTGCTATTGATTTTTAAAATTGCTTTCAATTTTTCTGCTCTTACTTGTTATGTTGCGTTAATTTTGTAGTGCAAAAAAGGCGAATGGCAGGAAGGATGAACTGAAAATTTTACAAGAAGGTATACGTAAGTATGAGAGGAAAAATAAATTGGAATACCTGGTGGACGAAAAAAAATGTTTAAGTATATCGAACGCTACGTTGTAAAACAACCATGAAATACAACAATCGGGCACAATTTTGAGTTATGACCATTTCAACCGAGACATGAGATGTTAGAAATAGCGATGGTATGAATAAGTTACGGAATGAGAAACGAAATGAAAATAATAGATGATAATTGACACTGTCTCAGGCAAAACTGTGGAAGTCCATCAGATTGGGGGCAAAAGAACCAACTCTGAAGTTTCCACATAAATATTTATTTGACACGACCATGGTTTTGTAGCAGGGCTGCATCACCTGATGACGTAGCCCTGCTACGAACCCATGGTCGTGTCAAATAAGTATCTATGTGGAAACTTCAGGGTTGGTACTTTTATCCCCAGTATGATGGTAATTTTAGAGGCATTAGGTAATTTTTCCTCAACTGACGTGACCATTTGGTGCACGGTGCCAAGGGCGCGACGCAAATGGTGCAGTAACACGTCTTCGCGGGGGAGCCGAGGTGACACGGGAGATATCGGATCCGTGACCGTAAGTCACAAACAATGCGTAACTCCAGGCGGGCGGAGAAGCAGTGATTCGGAAGCCTTTCTAAGGAAGCGCCGGATATGATAGTTTCCACACCCGACATTTGCAGGGCTTCACGGACGCTAATAGATAAATGTTGGCCTTGCCATGACAAAGGGTTCCCCGGTTTCCCTGCAATATACTCCAGGAGGAGAATTGAGTCCGTCCGGTAGAGAACGCGTAAGGAATTAACTTGGAAAGAAAGGATTTGCAAGTAATGAAAATTTCCTCAAGGCCAATAATTTTCCAGGATCCGTTATTAAGAAGGAATATACGAAAGTTGGTTTCTTTCAACTTTTATTATTCCATCCGTTATTTGTACAAAAAATGATATACGTTTATACGGATATAAATAACAGCGTAAAATCTGCCAATTGAGTCTTTGAAACGCTTTACTCTTTACTGAAAAGTAGGAATCTCAGAATGCAATTAAAGTTAATTATTTATAAAACTAAGCTGAGACCAGGAGTGGCCAATGAGAGTGAGGCTTGGACACTGACGAAACATATGGAAGGAAAACTCAACAACTGAAAAAGTTTCGAGAGAAATATTTGACCCATTTAAGGAAGGGGACGTATGGACAATGGTGTCTAATGAAGAGATAAGACACGTGTAAGGGGACCATATTTAGTAGACGCATTAATGTCGCGGTAGGTTGAGAAGGTTGGGACATGTGCGCAGGATGGAAGGAGGTAAGAGCCCACAGAAAGGCAATGGCTGGACATTCAGGTGGAAGAAGATTGAGAGTATACCCTAAACTGAGATGGCTAGATGAAGTGGAGGCTGGTTTCAGATCTTTCGGGATTTAGGTAAGGTAGTGAAAACATGCAGAAATTAGAGTGTATTGGAATTTTGTGAAAAAGGAGGTCAAGGTTCTCAGAGGACCACCAGGGAGTAAGAAAGTAAGTAGCCGGCCTCGGTGGCCGCGGGGTAACGTCCTCGTCTGCCAACCCGGAGGTTGCGGGTTCAAATACCGACTAGGTGGATTTTTCAATCTCCAACTAGGGCATGGATGTGTGTTCCGTCCTTGTAATTAAAAATGTTATAGTGCCCGCTGTAATTGGCCTATTGGAGCTGTTTGTGGGCGATTGATGATAAATAAAAAAATAAATAAGTTTCTGTAAAAAAAGAAGCGAAGCACTTTGAATGAACCGAGTATAATTTCGGGTGCGACCACGGAATTTTGGGCCGCATCTCTTCTGCAGTGCCCGCCGACCGTTTCCCACCGCCACCTCGGAACCGGGTGCACCGAAAATATCTCTTCTTCCCTTGGTGGTTCCCCTCACCCATCCCCTGCACACATCCACGCACACACACACAAACAAAGACTCGCACGCACAAAGTCGGGACACGCACCTTGTCCGAGGAGGCATCAAACACTTGCTCCCCTCCTTCCCCAGCCAAAAAGACGATCCAGAAAAACACCGCGGGGAGAATATACGACGGGACATGATGCAATATCCTCCCAAACAACGGGCCCAAATCGCGTGGAAACCCCTCACGTACGAGGAATAGAAACTCCGGTTCTCGAGTAGGACGCGATGAATTATTTGTGAATGGAAAAAATGAAATAGTAAAATACTTTATAATTTATACACATTTGTTGATGAACTTCGATTGGTTTTAACTTAAATAGAAATTCACCTTCGAGAGGATAACAGTGTGGTGAGCGCGTATTATTTGGATATTTATATACCAATACGTCAGAGGATCATGGGGATATAAATAGGAATAATGGGGAGGAGGAAGTTATTTAAAATTATTGATGTAAATGGCGACAAGGACACGCGGGAAAGTGGGTCTGATAATACAAAAAGGGGTGAATGATTCGCGACCGCGAAATTTAACTGTGTGTTATGTTCAATTTTCGCGAGGCTAAAATAAACAGCCTCCATTGTCGTGGAGGGGCAGGCGAAGGTAAATTGTGAACCACTTGAATTGAATCTGGTGAGATCTTCGCGGGTTTTACTCCGGGTCAGGGTTTCAGCAGCCGTCGCGACGTTTCAATGGCTAACTCCACCATTGTCCTCACGGCTTTGAGGACGATGGCGTAGAATTATTCCTGGTGGTGCTATTTAAAAGTGAAACTATTTGAAATAAACAACTAATTTAGGAATTGCAAAGTGTTTATTATGTCTCCTCAATTTGATACAATTCCCCAAAGTCTCGACCTCGACTGTCTCTTGAGGGTTTTTAAATTTCACTCATTGACCGGCAAAGCACACAAAAAAAATATTCTTTAAAATTATTTTTATTATTATAAATATACTTAAGGTAGCCCCTTATTGTTGCTCCTATACATTGACGCCATTAACACTGTGGTCAACAGCAATCTTCGTCTCTTTGCGGGTGATGCGGTAGTATATGGGGATGTCTCAAGTGAGGCAAATAGGGACTCATTGCCAAAGGACCAAAATGAGATTCAAAACTGGTGCGAGATAGGGGATTTAGAATTAAATTTGAAAAAGTGCGTGGCGATGAACTTTTGGAGGAAGGTCAGTATACCATAATCTTTTTATAGCGTTAAGGAAACAAATTTAACTAACCTAGAGTGTACGAAATACTTAGGTGTTACGATAACGAAAGATTTGCCGTGGGATAAAATGATCGGAAAATTTGCGGAATGGCAAATAAAAAGTTGGGATTCACAAGAAGGATACTAGGCAAATGTAATGAGACGGTAAAAGAGCACTACTACTTTTCATTAGTTAGGCCCCATCTCTCGAATATGCCTCGAGTGGATGGGAGCCTCATAAGACAGGATTGGTTTTGGAGCTGAATCGAGTACAGCGTAGAGCAGCTAGATTTGTGAAAGGTTGTTACGACCAACGCAGCAGTGTAATGGAGAAATTAGGTTGGGAACCACTTGCTGAGCGTAGGTTGAAGCACAGGTTAAATTTATTATGCAGATTTCAGGAAGATCACTTCAGTGAAGAAGTTATATACAAGCCCCGATATACGACAGAAGGTGGAGTCACGTATCACGTCAAGTCAGAGAGACAGACTGTCGAATGTTAGATAGATAGATATACGACAGATGGATAAAAAATTTCATTTTTTACTCCCAAAATTAGAGGCGAAAATAAACATGACCACAATCTCGGAGATAATAGTGAGGCTACCTAGCGTATATATGTATATTATTTTGTATGTCTTTTTATTAAATGTTAATTGATTTTGTTCCCACATGACATGTATCGTATTTCCTTTTGTCATTGAAAATTTTGCATGTGGGTAGCTTCTCACCACGTGAATTATATCTAATATATGAACGTGGGAATGCATGCCTGGTGATGGCTCACACACTCTGTGCCACACTCCCTTGCAACGGGTTGCAGGGTATTACGTAGGCAGTGCCAGGTGGCAAACGGATCGTCAAAAGACAGCACTGCAAAATGCCATTTGCTGAAATCGAAATTTGAGCGAAAGCCTCCAAGATGAAAGTTCAAGCAGAAAATAATTCCGTGCGGCCAATTAAAAAGCCGATGTTTTATGATCGGTTTTTGCGTGGGAGGGAAAAACTACATAAATTCATTAATAGGCGCGACGCATGCACAATGTCTCTTTAAGAGCCCCTCGTGAATGCAACCCGGATACCATCGTACACTGGGTTGCATATCGCGGCAGGAAGCGCCGAGTTCCGACGCTCACTCCACTTTCACCAGCGTGAGCTCCGTGCGGAGGTTTCGTCAGACTTTCACGGAACTAGACTCGTAGCAAAAAAATTAAACCTCCATACATGATGTTCCAACGACAGTTTGTGTCTCTGAATCATCAAACTCTTGTGGGAGCAAAACCAAGACTCTTTAACTTCTATTCATTCCCTTCAGACTCCCGCAAATGTTTTTGGCGGATGTATTCTCTGGAATGGAAAATATTATAGTAGTATAAAAGAGTTTACCGTGTAAAACGTTGTGATTCGAAATTAGTGGCATTTAGTTCCTAGAGCATGCTCTGTAATGCAGTGAAACGGGATAAGGTCATTATTCAAACGCGTGGAGGAACATCTCAAACGATACGAATGCAAATCCTCTGCCCTGGCGAACATCTCGCAGTACTTTGCTCTTGTCGGCATTTCTGGAACCTGATAAATCGTAGGCATTCCAATTTTCCCGGGGAGAAAAATATTTTGGCCACCTTTGTGAGCCAGAGATATGAAGGGAGATGAAATCATGGCCGACAACAACGGATTTATATGCCTCCAGGTGTTCTCGCCAACGAACAATCATAAACGTATTCAAAGACACTTAGAAACGAAGTGATATTTCTTCAACTCGAATTTGTTTTCGAGTTGTCTAAAGCCGGTTTCGTAACTAACAAAAATACTTGTGTGTGTAGAATGTGCTCCCAATAACTGAATCTAATGTATTATCCGGCAATAGTCGTAGTCCCATAACATTTAAAATAATTAGCTCAGATGAAGGCCCATTTGATAGGGTCAACAGGGCACGCCCGTCACTGGATATCACTGTATTTGGGGCAGCAGTTCGATATCGCGGGAGTTCCCGCGGCAAGGATCAACTCGGTACCGGTTTGAGATGGCTCCACACGATGGGAATGGGTGAACATCCCTAGGATAAGGGTATCCGTCGCAAATTGGGTTACGGCACGAGATCGACAGACGCGGAAAAGATTTCTTAAAATGGAAAAAAATAACGGCTCTATTGAGATTCCTTGTTGGAGGGAAACTGGGTTTCAGTTACGTGAGGTGACTGAGCTATAAAATCACCACTTGACGGTAGATGACAATTCATGAGGACCACAGGAAATTTGGAAATGTTCAACGAAACACTAGTAAAGGGGAAACATGGATTACACAGGAAAAGTTAGGAAACTTAGACCAATTTGTCTACTGTTTTCTGGTCATTATCATTTCTCAGTATACGTAATATTTTTATGAATACTCTAAAGATAATTTTGAGTAAAATATCACGCTGAACGTATCCTATGAAGCCCATTCCCCCATCAACAGGCCCACTCGGCTTTTCAAAATACTATCTGTTGGTTCTAGGTGCTGGGGGAATTTTCTGTACTATTTATCAAGGGAATACAGTTAGGCGGAAAAACAAAACGCCTACTATAATATTCCTCACCGACATCGAATCATCTGACATGTTGAAGCGCGCCCAAACGCTTAGTTCCCGACTGCTGATTGAAAATCATACGCCGAAAACGTAAATCATACATCTCAACTGTTTGTCTAGCTCGCAACGAACAAAACATGTCCTGGCGGTTGCAGGGCAATAAAATTGGGCATGATCCTACCTGAATTACCTTTTTATATTTTTTCCTGTTTTATACATAGTACATACAATGACTCAAACGCCTAACACAATAAATAGTACTTGAAATAAGTATTTTAAAGTAATTTTGTATGGGAAAAGCAACAACTCTTTCGACTTAAATACTCAATACTTCTCGTAAGTTCCACGATAAACTTATACTTTTACTAGATATTTTGAAAAATTAAAACAGAATAGAGAAAGACTCAATATCATCCTTACTAGACCGATAAATATTGAATATGAACCAGTAAATAGAATAATTCAAAGCATTTTGGTTCAAATCATCTGTAAGTTACTTAAAATACGATACATATATTATATTCGAATAAAAATTAGAAAAATGACTCACCAACCGATGTACCATGGTCTCTGCCCATCTGAGAAATTCGCTCGTTCCTGTGGCATGGCAAAAACTTCTCTCAAACTGACGAAATCAGTTCTAAAAGGAAAGAACTGACATTCTTCTTCCACACTTTGGTAATACGATTCCCGCTTCGCTTTTACACTGTCATTATCACCAACACCTTCATACAGACGTCGAAAAAATTCGAAACTGAATATTCGCCTTGCAGGCCAATGATTAGCGCCTCCACGCACAAGTATAGGTCTTGAAGAATATGCCAATTTTGAAAACTCTTCCCTAGTTGTATTATCCAGGACGAGTACGCTATTTACTCCTTTGCACACTTTGTCGCAATCTGTCAAAGGTCTCGTCGCCTCCATCACAAAGAAATTGTTTTGTAGTAAGCACCTCTGGGTCGTTAAAGTCTGGGGGAGTAGCACAACAATGAAAATTGTAAATACCGCCGTTGCTAATACGCAGAGGGATAGTCCGCTCGAGTGCCACGGTTTTCCATTTTTTTCTTCTGACAATCGACGGTTTTTACATTTGGCATAAGACTCTCGGATTTCCCTTACTGTAAACCCACTATTGAGCGCTTCTTCATTTAAAATCACAAAGGTTTCTAGTAAATCTTGAGCTTTTAATTGTGCGTCCACGGAATAATACGTACCAGTCGTGACCGCCATGTTGCGACTTTGATTTTCCAGTGGGTTCTGCCGACAAAATACAATCGGAACTCCCTCCTATCTTTATCGAGTTCAAAGAAACACCGATGGAGGGCACCAGCTTACGAAGTCAATGACGCGCTCCATGAGTCGATAAATGAAATTCCAGAATATAATAATTATTAGTAATATCCAAATAAACACAGTTCATTCTTTAAAAAAAACTACTATTTCAAATGACATCAAGGGAAAACTTTGCCTTGATTAGCTAAATGAATTGGCGCTCAATTTTAACTCTTATGAATCAATCATTCAAATATACAATCACATAAAGTTTATTTTGATAAACTACATTGTTAGCAGTAGGCATGCAGTATGAATAATTGATTAGTACCTTTAACAATCTAACCAATGGGTACACATTGGTAGGATTTTAATTAATAAAGCATCGTTATTAGTGGTTATTAGAGTCCACCTTATTTGGAACATTAATCACGAAAATATCAAAATCTACTTTGGAAATTAGTAGAATAAATATTCAGGATCGTAACGAAAATTTTAAAAATTGTTTCAATTATGATTTTTGTGGAAGCTGTCAATTTTTGGAATATAATAATAATATTATTATTATGAGCCGCAGTCAACACCAACGCAGTTGACTGGAGCTTCACTCTACTGGTGAAATAAAGAACTAATAGCATGGACTGTGGAGGGAACTTCGACGTATTTATTTTGTGGTTCTCTATTAATCATTGTATCCAATATCATGTAAGGGACTTGAAGTAATCTATTGACGCTTTGTTCATAATATAAATGTCCAACGCTAGTAATTATTGAAGTCCGAGAGTTTGTACAAAAAATAATATTGTAACAACCGTGTTGCAAGTAATTTGTACAATTAGGGAATACATTAGTAAAATTTATAGAAATCATTTACTGAATCGTTTTAATTGTTCCCCAAATGCCATTAATTCGTTCATAAAACATGAGATTAATTTTATTCATGTGAGAATTTCTGCCTTTTTAACTCATAACCCCCCTGGGTTTACTTCAGATGTTCCAAAAATATTCTATTACGCAAAACATATGTTTGACCCTTTTATTTATTGCAAAAGGTTAATAAAAAGTATTGCATAGAATGCAAAATGTTACACTCATAGTTTTCACATTTTAAAACACAATTTGTTTGCTTTTATACAGTGAGTGCATTTTAGGAGAAAATTATTATGTACCGATTCAAAAGATTTGAATTTGACTTTCATTTTTAAAATTCAGTTGAACACAACCGTATTTGGATGGTTAGAACATTATAACTCATGGAGTTACGTTTGTGCATTTATGTTACCACTCTTGGCTTGTAATGCTTCATAAATATCAAATTTGATAAGTAAAAAATATAAAAATATTAGCATTAAAATTTATTCACAAAAAATTAAAATGAAATCAAAAACTTTAACAAATAGGGACCATGCTTTTCTGGCAAACTAAACTAAATTTGATGTTTTTCTAAACTATGTCTATTTTGTGCCCCAGGCTTCCTTTAATATCTTTCTCATTGCAGGGAGTGTCTTCAGGTTGAAATGAGGACCTAAAGATGCCACCTTAAAAGGGCATGGGTCCTGGTGGAGCAACTCTCAATTGAAGCCTTTGCAACTACTCAATATTTTTTCAATCTTCATCATAATATTTATCTTCATCATTTAATCGTTATCATAACATTATTTTAAATGCTATGGGACTACGACTATTGCCAGATAATACATTAGATTCAGTAATTGGGAGCACATTCTATGAACACAAATGTTTTTGTTTGTTACAAAACCGGTTTTAGACAACTCTAACACCAATTCGAGTTGTTCTTTTACTTCAGATCCTGGGGTATGAACAAGGCGAAGAAATATCACTTTGTCTTTTTGAATAAGTTTATGATTGTTCAATCTGTATATTGGTTTGCATCTGCTCTCCTGTCACCTGCCAGTCTCTTTGTACCTTTATAGTGCCTAAATCAATCATTCACCGTAATTGATTTCATTTACCATTCATACCAAGTGGCCTTCCTATAGTTTTTTTATGTTCCACAAATATATTTTTATTGTTTTTACGTAAGTTGAATTAACACAGATTTCTGTGATATTTCTCTGTAGCTTATTTTCCTTGAAGCAATAGTTGTTTGAAATAATGCAAATGTCCCTTTAAGATTATCTGCACACACAAATATTATTGCTGTTCTTATCAAGGAAAATTTTTATATATCCTCAAAAAAGTTTACCTCTTCAATGAATACAAAATAATGTCCAGAATATATTCAAACATGTGGCCTTTGGGTTAGCCTGAGACCAGTCAATCTCAGTCAGCAACAAGTAAAAATACAGCATTAGTTACTAATCTCACTGCTGAAGTCAAAAAAACTAAGTCATGAAACGAATCACAATGTACTACCTTGAGAATTGAAAAATGAGCCTGGCCAAATTTTCGTCAAAGTTTCAATACCTTTAAATTTTCATCAAATTTTCCAAAATAAGATATGAATAAGTAACTTATTCATTCAACAATGAATTTCTCACATAACATGCATGTATGACAGTCAAGAATAATTTGAATCCTTGACACATTAAGCCATTGAATTGTTTTAGACACACTTTTATGCAACCAACTTCTATGATCTGATACCACAACTATCATATCATAAAAAACAAATGCCATAACAAATAAAAAAACTTCTGCTGAATTGACATAAGGTATTTTGGGACACATGGGCATGATGAATGTAACCTTTGAGGGGAAGTTTTTCATAGAAGAAATACTGAGAAAGATTTGAGGAAATAACAATAATGTCCATGAAAAGAATAAAGAGTGAAGAACTCCACATAAAATCAGGAATGATTCTTTGTGTTGTGATTTAATTACAATAAAATGGTTGATATTTCTCACAGGCAAGTTTGATATGCATAATCAGGAAGCTATCATCTCATCTGGAATTACAAGGTCTCTAAAATCTAGCATCATAGACTTTAAAACATTTTGGAAATATCAAAGGGATGGGGGGATGTCATTCTACTGAAATATAAGGATGAGGGTTATCATTCTACTGAAATGATATAGTTAGAATCACTGTAAGACTCAGTAAGTAGTTACATAACTGGTATATCTTGCCACTGTATGTATGGCCCCTAACTAATGGCTGTTGATATACAGCAGACTCCTCTCTAAAGATAAATTCTCAGAGGGATGCCTACCACACTTCACTCACTGGTGAGACACCAAACCCACAAGTAAGGCTAATAAAAGGAGGATGGGAAATATGGTTTCGGGGTGAAGAAATAAGGATGGGGGTTACGAATGTAATGAGAAGGTAGGAAAAAATCAAAGCATCCATCCAAAGAGTTAATTTTTTGACCAACCTACATACTTGGGATCACCCAATAGAAAGAAAGTGATGGCACTGAGAAGCTCACCATAGTTATCACTGATTTATGAATTAATAAAAAAACTGAATTGAATTACCATGGGGCAGTCAATGGTCACTACAAATTCTTGCAGTTGAATCAGATGGAACAAGATTATATCATGACATTACCTTATGCTTATCTATGGTTGTACTTGTGGACTGGTGCAGTTTCCAAAAATTCAGTCTTCAACCTTAACCCTTTCACTCTGGAACCCTATACTGGTATACTTGTCCCTGCATACAAGTGTGCACAAAAGCAAAAATGACCAAAAAAGGTTGTTCATACTGGGAAGATGATTCTGAACACCCAATATATTGGTCGTTGGGCACGAAAGGGTTAAATTCAGTTTGATAAGTGAAGGTAGAGCCCACCTAATACTATGATCAATGTCACATGAAAATTTGTGCAACAGGGTGGAGCGGCCAATTCCTTTCCCCAAACATGTGGTAACCACAAAATTTCCTTATTACTTCTCTGCTCTGGATTTAACAGGGGATGTCCAGAGGCAAAACCGGACCTAAAACCTAGGTCTTCAGTTCAGTACCCAAGACATCCACCCACAGGGCTACCATGACCTCAATGCAGTTACAATATTTATCATTTTAGTTTACTTATTCACGACTTGGAGAAATGGTACCAGATACATTTGCGTACATTTACCAATGTCCTGATATCTCACTTGCTAGAGAAGCAGCCACATGGTAAATCAAGGTTTTAACTCCTTGTGGGTGTTGCTATTTGGTTTTTATACTTGTGATACCAATTGAGCTGTTTCATTTGACGATATTTTTGTAAATATCATGACCTATATTTAGATATAATCCCCAGATTAATGGGTGATATGTAGGAAGTCTCAGTTAGAAGCAACGGGAAGATGGATTTGAAGGGCAACAAGAAGATGTTGGACGAAGAAGAAAAGTACACAGGAGTTCAACGGGAAGTTAAAGAGGAGATGAATACTATGAAAGATATGGAGAAAAGGAAAAAAATTGTTGGACATCTTCAGAGGCATAACAACATCATAGAAAATACAATATAAGAAAAAGTCCTTCGATGAAAGGGAAGATCAAGAAAGAAATTACTGGATAATATTAAAAGCATTAAGGGTGTAACAAAATGATAGTAATCGAAAAGAACAGAAATGGAGAGAGGCATGTGGCTGCAATGACATGGCCATGCCTTTAGAAGATGATAAATATCCAAACAAAATGGATGAACCTGCTATACCAAGGTACAACAACAGAAAGGGATGTTACTCTATATTTACTCTTGATTAAAAGGTTTGGAATTTTTTTACCTGCATTACAAAATAAATGCACATCATTACTCTTTATAATGTCCCTTCAGTTTTTGGGATACACTGAGGGTAGGATATTAGAGCATTTGTGCTATGAAAGAAAAAAAATATTATACATTGGCTGCAGAAGTGTTTTATGGATCAAAACATGCCAAGTGGGGAATTTTACTTTGTAATAACATAAAATATGGTTGAATTTGTTGTACAATGGATGTAATATTGCATATAAAATATTTGAATGAAATATTATCTAAAAAGCCCATCTTAATGTATATATGTAAATGGAAACTGTTGGCCACTTTTCAAGAGAAAAATTTAATCCTCTCCTTTGAAATGTGAAGGCAGTCATGTTTCTTGCATTTTGTAAATAAAAGATGTACATTTCATTAAAGAGGTGTTCACAATGTATATTGTCAAAATATTCTACACAATGCAACGTTAACTTTTGAAGTAATTTGGCAGATACATTAACATCTATTTAAATAACCATCAATGTGAAAGTCTGGAAAAATTATAGACCAAAGCTAAAAACATAAGATTTTTGCAATGGGAATGGCAAGACATTAGTGCAAATTGATGACAAAGTGTCAATTATTTAAGCCATTATAAGTAGATATACATACATTAAACAAAGGTTATGCTAAAGCATAATGTTTTCATATATGAAGATGTACTAATATTTTTCGAACAAAGAGGAATGAATTTCACAAGAGTAAACAAAGATACATATAATTCAAAAATTAAATACAACATAAATGTTTATCTAAAACAAAACCAATATATATATTTACACAATTGCCCAATGTATTCCATAAATGGACTTTGACATAAAAGAAATAGCTGAATAACAATCCCGCCAAAAAATTTAATATTTTCAGAAAATAATGCAATTCTTAGGAATGTTCTGCCTTTTTCTTGACACAGGATAAAAAAAACAGGCTACAAAAACCAAATTCATTAATATCCTCAACAGCCTTGAGCCAACCTTTTATTATAGGATAACATTAAATGTACAATTTACATTTACAGGCATTTTGAAAGATAGTAAAATCGATGACTAAAACAAACAATAAATTTAATATGACCAATATATACCTTCCAACCACCACAATGTACAAGTCTATTGGAAATAATGCAAAATAGTTTCTTCATCTTTAAAAATACAATCACATTACAACAGGATAAGATATCACTCCATCATCATATCATACATAATCACATGCAAAATGCAAACATTCAGGCAATCTCAGGTATGTCACACTGATTCCAACCGATATACAGTAAACAATTAGTGTTATGCCTAGACGGTTATGCCATTTAACAGAGATTCTTATGTAAATTTGGAACATGCAGTGCACAAATGGCAACATCAGAAGGCTCATTTCCTCTGCAATTGAAAAGTATTTCCAAACGTAGCAGTATGCACACAATTTCCGTGCAGAATTGGTGTTGTGATAAAATCTTCCATTAAACATCAAAGGAAGCAATTATAATAGATGAAAAAAATATATATATATTAGGTAATGGTGCTTGCTCTTCATTGCTGTTTTTTTGTGGCATCTTGGTACGTAGGAGGAGCCTCCTTCAAAGGAAAACGAAGACATTTTTAATCAGTCAGTTCAGACTAGGTGAGGAGTAAGCTATGAAATGAGAATGAAGGAAGAAATCTGTAGCCAACATATATGGGGTGAACTCTTGCTAAGAGGGTGGTGCTAAGCATCCTTTAGATATTATACTTGACTTTGTACAGTGCCCCCTCACTGTACTGTGCTTTGTCGGCACACTTAAGAGCTATGGAAAAGTTAATCTTAACCCTTAATCATTGACATGAGGTCTGAGAGCTACCATATTAAAAATGTAATAATTTCACAAACCCTATTTTTAGGAATTAGGGTATTTTATATACTGTCTAAGACTGGATAGCAGCTCCTATAAAACTCTCTTTACTAGGCATTATTATATGAATCAAACATTTTCATTAAAAGTACAATGTTAAATTTGGAATAAATACTACATATATTGTCACAATTTGGACTTCTTTTCTGTTTTTTCGTATTGATTTTTATGTCGAATCACTTATGTTAAGAAGATAAGAAGTTGGAATACAAAAAATATATCAATTTACTGGTAGATATGTATAGTGAACATAAAAATTAATATAACAGATAAATTGTTTTCTCATAAAATAAATGCATTAATAAAATGCCTCATAGACCTCATGTCCATGAAGACATTGCAATTAGTCCATGAAGACATTGCAATTATTCCAGATCACAGGCCAAAGGGATGAGATATGAAAACATGAAATTGGTCAACAGGCTGTAGAGGAAAATAAATAATAATCTTTAACCAAGCCATTAGTAAAATATAGGGCATTTGGTGAGAAGATCATCATTATCTTATGACGACATGGGGCAGGGAAAATTATACCAATTACTAAAAGTTACCTTCTTGAGGTCATTAAGGCAAAACAAGAATGGATGAGTATGCCGTGAAACTAATAATTTGATTTATAATAAAAATTGTTAATCATGCAGTACTGGTTGGCAGAATGAATGCACCTTTGTTGTCTATTATATAAAGTCACACGCATTGACACAAAGGATGATATGTGAATGACTCCAAGATTACCCAAAGAGTGAGATGCTAACAGCATTTGAAGTTGACTTTTTCAATACATCTGCCTTATGCCTTGGCAATAGAAATTAAATTTCACAAATTTGAGATGGAATTACTGTCCACATCAGAGGGTGTAATTTCACTAAAGTAGGTCAATTATCAAGACAGCATTCATGTTTAAACAGCTTATCGAGGGATGCAGAGAGTTTCGGGTCACTTAAAACTTCGAATCATAGTAAAAATTGATATATTTCATTATTGAAGCTGATGAACCAGTATTTCAAGGAATCAAAAATAGACTGGTGTTTAATGGAATGGGAATCAGAAAAGAGCATTTGGAGCAATTCAGGATGAACACTTACGTAATATGCTGGTGGTGGTACATATGCACACTGAGGCCGACTGGGGTCAAAATACGCACTCTGTGCGGCCTCTGCTGCTTTTGCATCTAAAGCAAATAAAAAAATACCAAAATCATGCATATACATGTTCATAAGGCTTATATTTGGGTTAATGATAAAAGTGCAAAAGTGGAATTAGATTGGATCTGAATAATTGAAGAATGTCATTGCTAGTCCCATGTAATAACTACATGCTTACTTTTTATGGGCACAAGTAGTTTGGAATAGGTAATCACACATGAATCTACCATTTTTATAATAAAGAAATGGTAAATAATATAATAAAATGATTAACTGACAAGAGGAGCATTACTGTGAAAATTTATCAAGTAAATATGATGATATAAATTTATTTTAGCATTCTGCTTAGATACGTGAAGCACATAAGGATTATTCATGAGAGAAATTCTTGTTCTGGAAAGGAGAAGAATAATGTTACAATAATTACTACAAGAATAAAATTAAGAAATTCACATAGTATAATTAATTTTGTTCTAATTTTTATGCTTTTTAACTAAATATTTCTTCGGAAACTTGAAACAATGAAAAAACAGGACAATAAATTGAAAACACTAGCAGAGATATATGGAATTGATTTAGTAAAACCTGACTCAAGCCGCCACCTTGGGCCAAATAAAAAGTGTTTAATTGGTGAGTGACTGCTGAATGGACATTAAACTGAGAGAGGTTGTATGGTTTTCCAGTGGGAGTACCAATGATATTAACCATTTACCAGAAAGGTTCAAAATAAAATAATGCGCCTCATTCTAAGAACTAAAAGAACTGAATCCTCTTTCCCGCTGTTTGTAAAACTAGGGATTTTCCCACTTTGGCACTTATTTGTATACAAGGTTCTGAGAATCTATTTCAACTGCAGAGGTCTTAATAATAAGCCATGTCTCTTTAAATCAAAATTAAGAAAAAAGCAGAATATCCCCCTACCGAAACCAAACATAGAACTATCTAAGCATACTTATTGCTATATAGGCCCAAAAATAGTTAATCACGTTCCTAAAAATATACTTTGTGAACAAAAGAGGATAAATTTTTACGACTTTTAAAAGATTGGCTATTTTCACACAAAAATATTGAAGAATACTTAATAATGATTGTTAATATACTTCTGTTTAATTTTGTATGACTCTTGTTCTCTCTATTTGTATGATCTCTATTTACTAAATTGTCCATATGTGCTTATAGTAGATGTTATTAATGATGAACTTTTGTAAGCGTTGGTAAATAAGAACACAATTATATTATTTTTTTTAACTTGCCCAAAGATGTTAATTTCACAACTATTTACCGCCTTTAAAATCGTGATGGCAACCCCTCAATAAGATGATTCTTCAGGGGTGCCTAATTTCACACATTATTAAGTGAATGTATCTTATGAACTTGTATTATAAAATGTGAAATAAATATTATTATTATTTATAATTTTCATGTCCAATGAATATTCATTTCAATCATAAAAAAGAACACTCTAGCAAAATATTTTTGGGCATTATTTAATTTGAAAAATACTGCAATTTTTCTCATTGATATCCCCTTCTCCATTTCCAAGATGAAATTCCTCCTCCCCGCTGGATTAGTACAACTTGTTTTTTTACACAAATACTCCGACAGACTGCCCAACATGGAGATTAGAATCTAAATTAACTAACTAGTATGTAGATCCATTTTCATTTTGTTTGTGGAATTAAAAATATATTGAAAATTCCCAGATGGAACTTCTACTAACATTAAATGTTCTAGAACACATACTATGCTGTACAACAGGTCAATTTTATAAAATATTAGAGATAGCCATGATTAAGTTTCCTACACCTATGATATGATTCATAACATTTATCCTATACATTTCATTAAGCTCTTTTTTTTACTGTTACCTTGACTGAATGAATGACTGACAGCAACATTCTGAAGAAATGTTGGTCAATTTTCATGAAAGGAGTGACCCTTACTAAGAGTATAAATTTAAAATGCATATTTTGGAAAAGCAATATTTTCCAACTAAAGAAATTATGAATGCAAGGGGCTATTCCAAGTTAATCCAGGTTACACTGTATTTAAAATTTGAAAACATTTAAAGGGTATATAGCCTTGGGCTTAAATATACTCTCCACATTAACCCTTTGCACTCCTTCAATGAATGCTGGCCCAGTCTCCACAACTCCATTTCAGAGATTTACAACAAGAGAAACTGTCACAAAAAAGATTAACAAATGTATACAAATTGACCTGAAATGAAGTATTTCCTCCAAAAAGTACATCAACAATGAGGTCGGGGACACCACTGTTCAGCAGTGGGCCATCTGTTGATCTAGATGTGAGATAGAAGCTAAAAAAAAAGATGTGAAAAAAAAAGTCGAGTTGGACTCGACATTGGATTTTGATATTTTACTTGTCAAGTGAGACTCGACAAAGGAGTGAAAAGGGTTAAACCACATCCATTAATACATAACCGTGTTTTATGAGTGATGGTATAGATTACTAAGTTCTAGGTCTAACAGCATGTGAAATTCACACATTCCTGGTTTATTGTGAGTTTATTGCCTTACAATGTTTCTCCAGCGGGGTCTGATAACTAGAAAATCACTTTATCCTGGGATGCTGACGTTGATGGGGATTACAAAAGGTTGATGCTAGCACCCTAGAAGCCTAGTGCTCAATGTTACACTACTGCTTACAGCAAAAAGGATTAATATTCCCAGAGTAATTAGGACATTAAAAGGAAGGAGTTTCATTACTATGTAAACTGAAACCTTTCTTTCTCTTTGAACCACAGAATTCAATCTATGGTCAGTTTGATAGGAGAGGACAGAGCTCACCTAGTACTAAGCTTAATTATGTGAAAATTCACACATCAAGAGGAGTGAGGTGGGGAGTTCCTTTCCCTGTTTCACCTGCAGTTGCAGAAAGATTGGCACATAGAAAATCATCCAGCTTCAGTTTAGCTGGATTGGGATTTTATCCCAGGTCCCCTTTTCAGTTGTAAAGTGCTCTATTCACTGGGAAACCAAGACGTCAGGTATAAACATAAATACCTTTAAATGTCTTTTGAAAAATTCAAATTAATACAAATCGAGAAGTTCTAAGTTTGATGTAATTGCTAAGTTTATTAGATCGTACATATCATGATCATCTTACAAGGTCATTTGTACATTAATTTTCAAAATTTTATATCAATGGGTGATGAATGATTCCAATTGCAATTATCGTATCATGATTTCGTAAAAAAATATTTACCCAAAGTGATTTAATGCTAACCTGAATTTTAAAAACATCTCCTTGAACATGAACACAAGGGTTATTTTATACTGAATATCTTACCAGGTTCGATGTCTTCGAAGGATCAGAAATATTACCCAGCACTAATTCAAAAGATTGGACTTCAGCAAAAGAAGTTACAAAATCTTCTCACTCTCCCCTCATGCATTTCCCCAACACTCCTCACAAACCCCTTCATCATGCTTATACATTCATCAGACCCAATGTTGCCCTTTTCCGCCTTCAGTCAAATCTTAATCACCCTCCCTTAGCCAAGGCCATAATCTACCCCGTAACCACTCTTCCCTGTATCTGTCTGCATAAACCTCTTGCCCTCACCTATTATTTTCTACTCTTTACTAATATATATGTCTTCCAACCATTTGGTGTGCGTATATATTGCCAACGTTTTATGTCTGTTTCACCTGATGTTATAATGCAGTGAAACAATGGTCATGTTAAAAGGACATTTAATGTGGAATGTGTTTTTACAAGTGTTTTTACTTCCCCTACTTCATTTAATGTGGAATTGGAGGGTTTTTGTTCTCCTCTATCCCTTCAAAGTTACACGTTTGTCATGCTTCATGTTAATACATATTGTGCATTTTGAACAGAAATTGAGAATAGCAGTATTATGAATGTGCATAAAAAATTTGGCAGTCATCAATATGAGTAAAAAATACCCAAAGACAAAAGTGAAACATACAAATAAAATTTATGAAAGTTTAACACAACTTTTAACTTTCAAACTTAAATTTCCACAGGCTTATTTAAATATAATCAAATTCTCCAATCTTAGAAGGAAAGCAATTATGACTTTTGATTAAAATTTTATTGAGTAGAAATCGAATCCAGTGTCAAAATGACACCTGAACCACATAATTACCGTAAAAGCACCTCTTATGTTACACTATATCTTGCAAAGGCACAACTTTCATTACTTCTTGTTACAGAATGAGAAATTTAACATAAGTTATGTAGTCTGTGGATACAGAAAATTTTATGCAGTAAATATTTTTTCACAACCGTGTTCCCCTAATAAATGGGCCTCATCGTGGCAATGTGAGAGAGCTATTTACCATTGGCAGCCATTGGTGGCTGTGTGAAACCCATTGCTTCAGGTGGTGCACTTGGTGTAGATGCATTGGCATATCCCGTGTAGCCATTGATGCCTGGATATGGTGGTGGCATGTCAGTCATGTATACACTGTTGGCTGAAATAAAAGGAATTCAAATTTTCATTTTAATACTGCATAGATCCAAAATGGCATAGTGGGAAAAAACACAAGGACAATATAAATACTATAATACTATAGTAATGGACAAATATATAAAAAAATAAATATATAGTCTAATATTTTATACTAATACAGTGAAATTTGTCTTAAGCGGAACCTGTACTAAACAGAAACTTGCCTTATCCGGAAAAATGCCATGGTCCCCACAGGTTCCGCTCAAGACAAGTTTCACTCAAATTAAATTTTTGTTAGTCGAATTTAAAAAATATGTAGTTCTTTATTTATCAGAAATTGAATGTCTTTAATTGTTTCCTATTCAGCATTGCGACACCCTTTTCATACGGCCGTATAATAATGGTGTAAGGCCCTCTCACTTATGGCCGGCCCTGCATTAAGCGGAAACCTGTCCTATCCGGAAAAATGTCGTGGTCCCCACAGGTTCCGCTTAAGACAAGTTTCACTGTATATAAAATAGAGAAGTAAATCTTTCTTTATGCCCAGAATAACAAATCTTTTTGAAATCTTGGCTAAGAGTTTACTTTCAAACTCCACAACAGTCAATGG
Source organism: Rhinocypha anisoptera (assembly GCA_011762765.2). Lineage (NCBI taxonomy): Eukaryota > Metazoa > Arthropoda > Insecta > Odonata > Chlorocyphidae > Rhinocypha > Rhinocypha anisoptera. The sequence continues at coordinate 1,802,365 of WURS02000004.1, read as the reverse complement.
ACACAATAAAATTGTAAATAGTATATGATTTATAATTTTTTCAAACTTAATCCAGAAAACCACCACAAACACTCTCCATTAAGGTGATAAAGATAGAGATTATCATACACCAAGATGTATGATATAAATTATATCACATACATAAAAAACATACACCAGGATATTAATTATAAATTTCAACAAATTCCATATTTATACTATCAACCAAGATATATTTGAAGGAAAAAACAAAAAAGACTTGATCCAGTTCTTAACTAATGATGACTACCACCTAACTTTCACAAGAAAAGCAATGACAAAAAAAGAAACGACCAGTGAAGACAAAAATACTTGCTACCTCCACCAGGCTTCTCCTAGTAAGATAAATTGCAGGGGGCATATTTCCCAAAGCTCTTTAAGTTAATTGGGAATTAGCTATAACATAGAGAGTCAGTATGAAATGTTCAAAGTCCCATCATAGAGACTGTCAAAAAACAGATATTGAAACAAGTCTCATATTCATTAAAATTTTATTTATTAGTGGGAAACAAGGAATCATCTAAATTCAATCAATTTTGGCTCCACTTGGCAAAACCACATTATGATTAGAGGAAATAAAACTTTGTTGTTTTCACAGGAAAATTTCTAATATATCATGACCAGTTCATTAAATAGTTGACATCATCTAACCTGTTTAAGAAGTCTTCTCGGGTTTTCCGCTGTGTCAGGGGCTCCATTTTGGTCGAAGTTTCGACGACTCGAGGGTCGTAACATCGGCCAAAATGGACCCCCTGACCTGGTGGAAAACCCGAGAAGACTTCTTAAACATCATTTACCAGGAAAGCATCAGATCTCACTTCATCATCTAACCTGATGATGTCAACTATTTAACGAAACCAGTCATGGTATAATAAAAATTCTCCTGTGAAATTGACAAAGTTTTATTTCATCTAATTGAAGAATTGTCTACTAACTGGCGACTTTGAGAAAGATGACCCTGATGATGTAGCCCAAATCCTGAGAAAATCATTACAAGTCCATTGGCACTGTGAGAATAACAAAAGAGACAAGAGTGAGAGTTACCTGGTGGGTGATCAGGGAATGCGTGGAGAGGAGGTGACCATCCGTAGTAACCTGTTTGGGGTGGAGCGTAGGCTGGGGGGGGAGCAGCATACCATGCGCTGGATGGTGGGGAGTAAGGAGGGGGTGCGTCCCTCGGCGGCCCGTTTCTCGATGCTGGGGATGAGAGGAAAGGTTTTGATGATTAAGCCGGTCCAATCAAATGATGAGCAAATCCCACACGATCTCTATGCAAGACAGGGGTTCACAACCTACCCATCTGAGCTGCCTTCAGCATGGCCTGTCCAAAATCTATGGCTCCACCCGACTTAAATAAGAGTTTGAACTTCACTTCACCGACCCAGTTCCCATTTGGCTGAGCTCTCACTTTACCCTTGATGAAATTCGCCCCAAATACAGGTTGCTCCAGTTCCACCTGGAAAAAGAGCGCACAATGTCAACAGATTATGCAGAGAAAAAAGAATATCCTCTCCAAGAAACAAATAAAGAGAACCATGCATAAACTCAATACATTTGGGATTGTCTGAAACCATTTTTAGAGCTACTAGAATTTCATTGGTGCAGAATTTAATATCCATGCCCAAATAGTGCAGTCATAGCCAGGAGCATGTTCTCAAAGCAGAGGCTTAAGAGTTAGCATGATGTAATTTTAATATGTATGCACAAATGTACTGGTACGGGAAGAACATTTTCGGTCCATTGGTTCTTTTAAATTTACAATATAATGAAATATAGGTGATGCAAATCTATAAGAGGAATGGTTCCAGAAAATAAGTAAAATGTATTGAGAGATCTTAGTGTGAGATTATGTAAGTGCTACCAAGTCCTACTTATGTTCATATATTATACTAAAAAAAATAAGTATTCATTTATGCATTCAATGGTTAAGGAGCAGATCAGTACATAATCAGCTAACAGGTACTCTCCAGTTCTACATGGGTGAGAATGGAATTACTATGTACAAATTTATAATGATATTCTATATGACCCTCACACTACACTTGTCCTGGAAAAATCATTTGTAATAGCAAACAATACATTAGGATAATAAGATGAACACCTACTTTCCAAAATAAAATTACATTAATTCTTAAAACTCGGATGCCAAGCCATATTTTTTTGTGGTAACATATGTTGATTTCTCATGACAGTAAAACTCAATGTAATAGTACATGCTCAGATTTCCTGGAAAACTGACATTTATTCATAGTCAATTAGAAGTTCTGTTGTATAAATCAAAAGGTTAAATCAATAAAGCTTGCACTTTAATTATTCATATAATGGAGCTTACAAGAAGAATGGAATTATCAAAATTCTTAACTTTTTTTTATGCATTAATTCTGAAACTTGAGCTAAATGTTATTAACAGTTAAAGCAACATTTCTACTCTTAAAACTTAAGATTGAAAAAATTGGGAACACAGAATATCCCTATGTATTACTGATAAATGTTTCATTATTCAAATTAATTGAGTGTTTGTACTAGTCAATGTCTACAAAAAATCTTTTCATTCATAATGTAGAGACCAGGCATTTTAGAAGATAAGTAGCAAATTCAAATCACAAATGCAAATACAATACATATAGTAAGCTAATGTAATCTTTCTGCATATAAAAACAGCCTAACCCTTCTTCTTTTAACTATTTATGACGTTTCAGATGCAGTACTTGATGAAGCATGTTAAAATACATTTAGGTCACTTTAAACTTCTGCGGAATACAGTGAAGAGAGTAAGATGGTGCCATTCTACAGGTGAAATTGGTTTTATACTTGTTTCACCCATTCCTTCTGATATAATCCCTTCACCTTTCCTTTTAGTGGCATTAAACGATTAGATAGTCTGATAAAGCAGTAATTATGTGTTTTACCAATGAAAGCAAATATATTACATTTGACTGCAAAGGTGAAGGATCCTTAGATACAATTCCATGAGTAAAAACAATTCACTGCTTTAGAATTTCCCAACGATTTGAGTTATAGTTCACAATTAGTTTCAAACTCTCAAATAATTTGCGAGTCAAGTTTATTCACCTTGTAGAAATAATTGTTTTCTGAGTGGAAATATTACATTTAAAAAGTAATTTTACACCTAGTTAGAGTACATATTGAAAAATTATAATAGACTTTCGTGTAATCACTTTTTCATTGTTTCAGGTGGATTTTATAGCTTTAAAAAGTAATATCATGCTTTGATCTCCAGAGTAACTCCAAAGAGGGAGCAAATGCAAATTGTAAGTTCTGTTCATCAGACATTCAAATCTAATACCCTTGCAGAATTATGACGGCCAAGCATGCATATTTGTGTCAAAATAAAAGTACTGGGTTTAAACCCAGTTTAAATCTACACATTGCCTAGCTTAACCAAAGGCGAATGACTGTTAATTCAATATCTCAATTGGAAAATGGAGAAGTCACAAGGAAAGAAACATTGTAGACTTTACAGCTTACAGCTGAGAGCTTAGTATACGGATTTTGTGGAAATTTTACTAATAAATTTAAAGATCACAAAAAACGTGTGATCTTGCCATCAGTTTCTCCAGTGCAACTTTGAATAGCATCTTAAGTTTTGAAAATACCATGAATGTGGAAATATGAAGAAGTTAAATCTGACAGAAATTGAATCATTATTACAGAATTTGATGGAATTTCCAGATCCAACTTTTCAAGCTTAAAGTAATGAAAATGAATCGTATGATGATACAATAAGAATTAAACCATTGGCAACATTCGAATAAACTAAAATGTTACACTTAGTATTACAATTTCCAACAATAAATTAACATCGTGTCCAATAATTACCTCACTAATTGTAATAAACGGAAAACTAAATGACTGTAGAGAATCCCTGGAATCTTTGTGGTTGAAGATCATCCTGTGTGTCGTGAGGTACATACGACCCGATTTGGTTCCTTTAAATACTGGGTTGTCATTTCCATGAAACTCGACCGTAACATTGTTGCTAAATAGGATAATACTAAAGGAAGAAAAAAGAAACATTAACTGGAGAGGAATGACGCATAACCTAGAAAAAAATATACAACTAAGGCAGGTTATGATGATAGTAAAATAGGTTTCAGAGTTATTTTACTATATTAGCAGCCGATGACTCTCGTAATGCTTATAAACAACATATAATACTCAAAACATTAAAGGTAAACTTAGATCTAGCACTGACGAAATGCTTGTTCTAGATCATTCGCTCCGAGCCCGATGATAATATTACGATCTGCGACAAAGAATTATGACACCGAGGACAACGGAGGATAAAAACACATCTACACTACTATAAATAATATTATTACCCTTCTCCTGCATGAATTAACACGCCTCCATTTGCATGCGCAGTATTTAGCGACATTTTCGTTAATAAACACCGACAACCCGGACAACTCTCTCCACCTGTTTTCGACACTCAATTGTCCGTCATGAGATATTGGAGGTTGCGTAATTATTACGTCATCATGTCCTACTTTTGTCAAAACATTATTGAAAAAATAATGATGTTGTGTTATATTTTGCCAAATGACATATTTATTATTCTTAAAAATTTAATTTCTTTTATTAATTGTTAAAAAAGCGTGCTAGTAACTTTATCATCAGTGGTCTCCATACAGAGCCACAGTTGATTATATTCATGGCGGAAAAATCAATGCGGGCTTTCAGTTATGACATGCGCACCATAGGAGATAAAAAAACCACACCAATCTTCAACTGTCGTTTAGGTTTACGGGAAGGAGCCGGTTTATTGTTCCTGATGTTATTCCAAATGTGAGCTGTTATTGTCATTTGTAAATATTGTGATATGTGCGCTTAACGTGGAGGTCTTTTATGTAACGGAGTAACTGCTATCGATCACAATATTTTACAGGCATAATATGCTTCAACATGATATATTTAAGTATTTCATTGAGTGAAGATAGTGCGAGTAATGAGCTAATACATTCCTACCAGTAAAAATCATTTCACATTGGCATTGCAGTTCGTTAATCAGACAGTTGTCTCAAAAATAAAACAAAGATGGATGAAAACCTAAGCAGAGGCTACATACAGCTCGGTAAATCTCGACCTTCAGCTGCTAGGTTTACCCATGGCAATCACCAACACATTTCCCCTCCTGTTGACAAGTGCAACTGCATATATTTGGCTCTGGTTCTTGCTGGAGTTGGATTTCTACTCCCTTATAACAGGTAAATTTAAAGTTTTTTGGTCAATGATGGGAGGGGCTCACTGAGTGTTACCATTACACCCTTTACAACGGTTTATTGTGCTTCACCTGCATATTGTTTTGCTGATTAATAAGAAGGAATTTTTGCAGCTAGTAAAGCAGTCAGAAATCACCTCTGCTCTATTTTAGAAATATTCATGATTGTCATTCTTATACCGTTAACTAATAATTTAAAAAAAAATATGTAAAGTTCTATCTAAAGGAAAATGATGGGTTTGTAGATTTTCCCACTACATATTTTAAGTTAATAAATCGTTGATTCAATTGTGCTGAATTATAATATACACATTTAATAACACCATGGATATTTCATTTTTTGTAAATTTATCATTGAGTTTTGGGATGAATTTATTTGAAGATTTCTTATAAATGTGAGATATAATCATACACTTGGATGCTTTCTCTCCAATTTTGGTTGGTTTGATTCACAGTTTGTGGATATATATCCTCTGACCAAAGTGAATAACTAAGTATTTAAATTTTGTCATGGTATTTCTGGTTTTAGTGTCACTTTTATAAATATTTGCAATTAATAGCATGAACCTACAATAGTTGGAATGCTCCTAAAGCTTCTCTTTAGTATTTTGACGAAAGAGTTGAGTCTTTTCAGTAGTTCAATAAGTGGTCTAATCATAAATCCCTATGATAAGTGTACACCATCTATATCCTTATTAACATCTTCAAATGCTGCCAGTAACACATTGTTACACATAAAATTTTTTTTGACAGGCAGGCAGAAACAATGTGTCACAATGTGTTTTAACCATTTTTAAATGGCCCAAAACCATTTCGCTCAAAAGAATAGTATGTAATTGTAGTCTAGCAGTGAACATATTATCATGATGAAAAATGTAAACTATTTCATCATTCTTCACAACTTTTACTAATGTACCCAGAATAATGAGATTGACACTCCACCGTAACAGTAACGAAAATCAATTTTTCTACGGAGGAAAATTGTTCTGTAATTAATGGGAATTGCATTTAAAAAGGAGCTGGGGCTGTATCTGGAGTTCACATTTAAGCCTGTGTTATTTGGCTGAATGTAAACTCTCAGAGACTTCAGTGGGGTTGGTGTGGAAAATAGTTCATGTTCACCCTAATCAGGTTCACGAGAATCTGAGATGATTAAAATATTCATAAAAGTTGGAACTGTAATCTAAACTTCATCGCCAAAATATACATGCTGCAATTGCAAATTAAACTTCATATTTTCAATAAAATAGGAATGTCTTATTTATTTTATTTATTCCAAAAGATATGAGTATTTTTCTTCCTCTTCAGTTGAGCAGGTTAGCTACCTTGAGTGAGGTGTAGTCAGTTGATTCTGTGTTATTCCCAAAGGTTTTTTTTTTAATTGTAACTATTTAAAAGTTAACTGACATGGAAACCCAAGAGCTATGATAATGGTGGATTATGATTCCTGATATTTGTGAAACTTGAAAGTTTGTTTCTACCAATTCATTTGGGGTAATCAGTTAACCAAATTTCTCAAAAATATCATCTGATTCAACTGGCTAACCTACACTATATTGATTCCTGTCCAACTTGTACTCGCAAAATAATGTGTGATGGCTTTTGTAAAACTATATGGGAAATAGGAAACAGAAGAGCATATCTGAATAAATGTTGTATATGCAGGAATAGGATTAAATTTCTTTAAATGTATGAAACCTTATACTCGGAACTTGGATCCAAAAACAACACCTTCCAGAGATTAGATACAATATACTTTAAAATTGTCATGGCCATGACTTTCTTAAAAGAAACTGGATCTTTTTTTAAATCTGTGTCAGTCCCATTAAGAAATATTTTTTTTTATTAATCAGTTGCCCACATACAGCATGAGGCCAATTATGGTGGCACAATATAACTTTGAAAATAACAAGGACTAAACACACAAATCCATAAAATTGAAGATTTATTCATATTTGTAACTGTGTTAAGCTAATATTATTTTGATGTTTGTGAACCAAAATATGAACCAAGTGTTTTGACAATTTTAGAGATGATTTGGTGTCCTGAATACAAAATAATATAGTTATTTCCTTTTTAACAGTTTCATCATAGCTGTTGATTACTTTCAATCGCGGTTTCCTGCCTCGACAATTGTTTTTGACCTCTCTCTTGTGTATGTGCTTGTGGCATTCCTTGCTGTTCTTGGCAACAATCTGTTAATTGAAACACTATCTCTGAATACAAGGATTACCTTTGGTGAGTCAGTGACAGTTCTCCAATCAGTGTATCACCTTCCTCATAATTTGTCTTAAGGTATTGTTTTTTGTTCTAAAGGTACTAAACAGTTTGTCTGTTATAACTGCAGGATATGTGGTATCATTCATCACTCTCCTTATTGTTGCCTGTGGTGAAGTCTGGTGGGAAGCATTTGGTCATGCAACATCGTACACTATCAACCTCATTGCTGTGGCTGTGGTTTCACTTGGGTGTACAGGTAAGATTAATGTAGAGATAATTCTCTCAATAACATTTTTATTGTTTATTATCACACCTTAAGTCACTTAATCATATTTTGCAGTAATTAAAGTTTCAAAAATCACCTTCAATTTAACATCTTAATTTGCTGTATTCATGATTGGAAGGCTACCAATGTGTATATTCTCAGTGACAGATTATGAACCTACTAAGTTGTACAAATGTTATACATAATAATGTAATTATTTCTCTTAATTAATTTTTAATTAAGATCAAAACATAGGGTATTATGTTAGGGAATGCCTTTAAGACATTTATTTGCTATACTATACTTAACTTCAAGCTGTTATTAAGTGATTATGTGAAGGTTTATTTCTCAGCAAATGTTGAAGTTTTGCTTACTCAAGTAATTTTTTGTGGAATATTTATATTTATATATATATGTTCTTTTATCATGTGCATCAAGTTATCAACTTTAGTCAGAGACACTGTTGGTTTAACCTAGCTATATTTGTATTTATTTGATTCTCTTGATATATGGGTCTAAATGTGTAAAACATGTGGCTGAATGATATGGTTCAATTCTGTCCTAATAAGAATTTACATTACTGGTTCAGTGAAGAGCAATGGTTTTTAATGTGTTATAATATTGGATGGGGGACTTCGATAAACAAAAATACTACCATAAGAGAGGAAGGGAAAATTATATAGTGGACAAGTAATTACTTGTAAACTCAAGATTCTAATACCCATTTGAGTGTCAGATAAAAAGCATAAAAATAAATATGAATATAGTATTCTGGGAATCATAGTATATTGTTAGTAATTCATACATAGGTTGTATTGCCACCCTATTAGAAATCTTGATGCTTAAAAATTATTCCTCCTGTTGTCTTACTACATTCCTGTCAATTGGAATGGGTTCCTAATGGCTGTAATTATATGACTTAGGCTTCTAAAATACATGTACATTTGGCCAAAATCCTAGTTTTTTTAATGTTTCAATTATACAATTTTAAATAATCCATTTCCACCTTACATTGTATAGTGCAGTTATTTCTGTCTTGGGAATGTTCAAATATATGCACTACAATTTAAACTTGTGTTTCCTTCCATCACATAGTACAGCAATCAAGCTTCTATGGATATACAAGCATGCTCCCCAGCCGCTACACTCAAGCTGTCATGACTGGAGAGAGTGAGTACATAGCTTTGTTTATAATCTACATCTACAGAGTTGACATTTAATGATATACCCTGTCTACTTCTGCACAATTGCAGAATAATAACAATAATGTTTATTTTCCAAGGGCCATAAATTGATACTTTTACATAGGACATGAATTTTGTATTTTACCATTATTTTTTATGATTGATGATTTTGCTATCATTGGCACTATTACTGAAGTCAGTTACCTAAGTGTGAACTTATTTTTCAAATTGCCACTGTGAAACAAAGAAGATTATTCTATAAGGGAAAATATATCAATTAAACACTTATATGGGTATTAATTAAAAATTGATGTAATGTAAAAAAATGTAACTGCTCATGCTCATTGGTGGAAACTCATTGTTGTAAACGTTACTACTATATAAGTTTCATCTGTGATGCCTAAAAGATCTGGGTGCCATATTTACTTTGATGCATTGCAAATAAGGTAGTTGTAAATGCTGCTAACTCATGCTTTTCCTGGATATGTCTACATATGTATACATGATATAGGTGCAGCAGGGCTTCTAGTGTCTTCAAACCGTGTCCTGACAAAGCTTCTACTCCGAGATGAAAGAGCCAGCACAGCCATATTCTTTGGTACTTCAGTTGCATTTCTTGGTGCCTGTGCATTACTCCATCAGGTAAGAACCAATTCTTGGAATGTCTTATTGACCTTAAGAATAATTCTTTCATTACTCTAACTTTATTGGAGTTGTTTAAATTTTTATTGATAAAAAGTGAATATAATATTATGTCAAGTGATTCTTACTGGGTGTCTTACCTTAGAATTCCCTGGATATTGTTTCGGTAGACTTTTCCATTCCTTTTAATGTTAATTTAAAGATAATTGATATGCCCAAAATGATAAAAAATGGTGACTTTGCAACATATGTTCCCCACTTGCTGAACCCTACTTCTTAATCCCAGATATTCACTGTTAATGTTCATAACAGGACTGTATTCAGAACATCATAAAGGTGTTCAAATAACCAAATTATTTTGAATAACTTGAGAAGAATTTCCTTTCAATTTCATGCATTACAAAAAGTAATAGGTATTTTACTTTTAATTAAATAAATAATACTGCTTGGAAAACATAATATCTGAATAATGTCCTTTATTTACTGAACATGTTCTTCATTACTGTAATACATCATGACAACACATAACCAAACACCTTTAATTCCATTTTCCATTGCCACCTCCACCACAGGATTTAACTCTAAGGTTAGTTTGATAGGTGAGAGTAGACCTCTTTTACTAGTAATACCAAGTACATGCGATAATCCAGATATCAGGGCAGGGGAACCAGTTCCTTTCCCTGTACCATCTGCAGTTTCACAGGAAGATCTAGTAACCAGAAAATCACTCAGTTTATTTTCTAGCTGGAGGTGTCAAGAGGTTTCAAAAGGACTTAAACCAGGACCTCCCTTTTCAGTAGCTAAGTGTTTTACCCACTGGGCTACCATAACCCAATTGCCAGGCAATGTCATAAGTAGCCATTTCTTAACCAGAGTTATATGGTAATTTTCATTGCATGTAAAGAGGAACGTATTTTTTCACCACTATTGTATTCACACATGAACTCCAAAATTGGTTTTGTTCAGTATATTTAGCATACAATGATTTATGTATAATGAATTGGCTAGCCTTTACACAAAAGTTTATTCACATATTGTGGCTGATTGGGTAATGGTGGTCAAATTAACCAAGTCAAAATGGTATAGACACAGATACATACATACATTTCCACAGCAAGTTATTTTTCTTGTAAAATATGTTATATGCTGTTATAACAATATAATTTAATATTTTTGGGTTTAATGAGAAGTTCAATATGAGTTATATTTCTTTAAAATACATTATGTATCATGTAATGAGTTAAATCTAAAAAAACTCACTCCTATCACTCACTCACTCCTAACCTAATTATTTGAATTTACCTCCTTGTACTCAGCAACAGAAACTCAACATTTAACAGTTTTAAAAATAAAATTTTCTGTCTTTATAATGAAAAAATTTGAAACTCTGAAATAATCACTGACAGCAATATTCAACATAATATAGTTGGGGTGGCAAGACATATTCAGTATTCATAAAAAAATCCTTACACAGACAAAAAAATTAGTCATTTGTAAGCTGTAAGTAACACTAACTTGTTATTTACTGTAGAATTTAATTTAAAAATTAAGAATGCAGAGAAAAATTTCTGTAATTCATTTCTCAATTTAAATGTTCTGAATGCATCCACTTCCTATACAATTGCTTGACCATGGCCATATGCCCCGAGAGAAGCTTCTGGTGAGGTGAAGGGTTGATGGTACCTCCCGAGGGAAGGGTGGATGACTCTCTGAGTTAGGTCCCAACCTGTCTCCACGCATGCTTCTCTCTCAGTTGCCTCTGTGTATAGATGATGTTCGTTCTTTTGAGTAGGAAAATCAGCATTGTGTATCCATGACCATTGGCTTGAAAGTGTTAAAATTAATCCAGATGGAAAGTACAAACAGGAATGTGATACTCAAGTACTGAGGAGAGAAGCATGTTTCCATGGCAGATGAGGAAGAAGATTAGTGGAAGGGAGAAAGGAGAGGGATTGGAACTCACCAACTGGGAATGTATGGTGAATGAAATACAGTCAAACCTCTCATCAACAGAGCAATATGGGGGAGGGGAGACCATGGATGGGAATGAATTATTTTTGAGTTGTAGAACCACTAGAGTAAAGCCTGTTACACACAACGCCATATCTTGGGCCAGGAATGGTACAAGAATATGCCCGCCATGTTTTGCGTCGTGTGTCATAGCGAATTCCCTGCCATCTGG
>WURS02000004.1:1762543-1786371 GCA_011762765.2 Rhinocypha anisoptera | reverse complement strand
TAGAATTTTTAGTCGAGTACCGTGCGAATCTCGATCACGTGAAAAGAGCATTTATGTTAGTATTCTTTTTAATTTCTTTTTAAAGCATACTTCATTATTTTTATCATTTTATGTTGATGTGTCCGCCATTTTCATGCAATCTATGGCACCGACCTCTGGCGGCGTGTACACAAACTTCATGCAATTAGTTGCGCCAAGAATGGTGCTACAAAATCCAGGCAATTTCTAGTACCGTTTCTGGCCAAAGAAATGGCATCGTGTGTAACGGGCTTAACTGTTAAAATTTACCACTTGCACATCCCTTCTTCCAATTCCTTGCTCTTAGAAAGTTTCATATGGTCACGGTTATGAACAACACATTACCCATCCTATGGACATCAGCTTTTACTGCATAACTTCTTTAAGAGTTTACCCTTAGCTTTATGTGTATCACTAACTGTTTGTTTCCTTACTCTCTCCTCCTGGCACACTTTAGAGACCGAAACATCAGCCTCTAACTTCTTATGAAGATCTTTTCTGTCATTGATGCTTAAGTTTGTACACTTTCCTTCTGCTTCAGTGCCATGATGAGGGTGGGACAATTAATATATTAACCAAAATTACAAAATATAATAAATTTATCAGAGCTACTTTCTGCCCATGTGCTAATGTATCGTACTGTCTTTGTTCACAATTGCAAGGCCACCAGCGATGCCAGGCAGTGACCTTGAGGACTAATACATCGCTGACAATTTGAAAGATTCTTTCCTTGCAGATTTTGTCCGTTGCATCCAAAGTCTGTTGATGAGAATGCCCATAGATCAGAGGCCTGACTGTAGTAGTATGCTGTGGTGGGAAAGGTCCATACCTTTTGGATCCTTTCCATGGTTGTGTCCCAGGTATGTATCCATTTCCTCTGAACTTATTTCTCCTGGTTTCTCTCCATTCTTCTCATTGCAGGCCGTCAGGAGGACCCACTTTGTAAGATTCTACTTGACCCTCTGCTCGGGGCAAGGAGATGAAGCTGGGAATCAGTCCACCACTGGAGGCTCAGATGGCACAATGGGAACAGAATTAGGTGGAGTCAATGTCGACAGTGGTGGAGGACTCACTCAAGGCAACAAGCTGGTCCTGGAGCCTACAGAAGATGTAGGATTGGTAGGATTATGGATAAGGTTGCATAAGAAATTTATTGTATGCAGTGCATGCATGGGAAGCCTGGTTCACTGACAAAGATCAAATGAAGCACAGTGTGTCATGTAATAGTAGGAACATGTATGCTGACTACCTACTTTGTTGCTCATTCACCAAATTTCACTGTTCAAGCAACTTGAGCACTAAACATAAGTATATGAGTATGTTGTCATATACCCATGTAACACTTCAGCTAAAAGATGCAAAAGTGATGATTTTTATTTGAATCATAACACTTAATAACATCTTAGTGTGTGAATTATTTGTTTTTGATCAATTTCTTTAATTAAATTCAATTGCTGTTTTATTTATTTAGTTCAGTTGCAGCTCTCCACAATTTTATGTTCACTTGGTAGCAATGTCAGTCCCTGTGATGGAAGTTCTATGAAACCCTAACACAGCAGTGAAAAGATAAGTCCTGTTCTGAGGGATTGTGCATTCTTTTATGCAGCTTGGAAGTTAAGTGTAGGTGAGGGGAGCAGAGATAAGCTAATATGCCACTCAGTCCAGTAAAGTTTGCTCCAGTTACCAAGTCTCTGGAAGGCATTACCAGAGGTACCTACTTAATTTTATGTATTAAAAATGAAGTCCTTAAACCTAGTTTCTTTTTAATAAAATAAACCAACTTAAAATAATTAATAATTCTTATTAAGTTTGATTACTAAATAATTTAACTGTAAAAAGTTTTAAAATGTATCTTCCTTTAAATAGTACTTTATTTTATGTAAGTAATATTAAAACCAGAAGATTATTAGGATAGCCGAGGATATGCCTTACTAAACTTTCCTCTTAGGTACCATAGATATAACATGAACCAGAGTCTTGTCGTCAGTGGAATACTGTAGAGTTTTATATGTTTCTTTTAATTTGTGTTGTAGTTCTCATAATTTAGTTATTTGTGTTTAATGTTTAACTTAATTTATTATGAATCAACATTAGAAAAGTAATATGCATTCAAGGAATCTTCTTCTAACTGTATGAATTCAAATATTACAGTTTCTCCTTTATTCCAAATATATAGGATTAGTGAATAAATATCTCACACATTGACATCAAAAAGATATTTTAAATCGATAATTAATTAGTACATCTAAAAATAATACCTAACTTCTGGGCAACATATACTGACAAGGAAATACTAATTTGTGATCCTGTTCTACTACATGGAAGTCGTATTGGGGTTTTGTATTGAGATTTAAAAATATAAATTCTTACAATTGAAGTTCTGAGGCGTTTATTGCCACTTAATTTACTTTATGCTGGAATTTATTCAATAGCATAATCCAGGATATAGTTGCTCCATAGTACTGTTTTTCCATTATTCATGATATGTATTTGGATATTAACCCTTTCTCTGTTGCAAGGGATAGAATTCTAAACTTGCCGCCTCCTGTTTTACCTCAGACATCATCATGTCTGGACATTCATTCTTTTCTGTAGGAAAATCATTACTGTATATTCATACATGTTGTTCAGTGCAAAAGATTAATGATTTCCTTCACCTTTAATGTATTTCCAGAGATTTCAAGCACTTTTTTGTGCAAGAAAGAGGAAATCCTGTTAAAAGGTTGCTTGTATCAGCTTAGATTCTTATTATGATTATTTTAATCCTCAGCTAGTTACCAGTGAATCTAAATCAGGAAAATTTTAATTTTAAATAAAAAGACATTTATTACTTAAATAAGGGTCATTCATTTTCTTGATTATGCTAGGAAACCATTGAAGCCATATGTCCTTAAATATAACTTCACAGCAGGGCATTTTCAAGTTACATAGTAGGTATTCTTTAGTGCAGTGTATATATTTTATGGTTAGATATTAACCGTACTTACATGACACAGTTGTATGTAAATCCCTTTTTTATGCTTTCTTCCCTTAGTTTCAGTTTGAAATGTGAGGAAATTCTTGCATTTAGCATCAATTTTCCATATCGAAGTTTTAGATAAATCTTGGTTATTAGAAACCATAAATCAATCCATTCATATGTGACTGACATGTAGTTTCTTTTTTAAAAATCAGTCTCCTTGATCACCAATTCATAGAGAATATTGACTTCAGTTTTGGACTTGAATGCTCAGTTGCATTTTCTCATATTCAGTTTTCAGTAGAGAAGTATCATTTACGTGTATATATTGTTTTTGTAGAATCGTCCTCATCAAGTTTCATGCCTACCACTGTCTTGTTAGCATTCTTTACTAAATATTATAGTTTTATAATAGATTCATAAGAATTTTTTAGGATCCCAGAATTATGTATATTTCAAATTTCACTGTGCATGAATGCAAACACATGAGAATAGTCACCATTGTAATTGAGACATAGTGACAGAGTCAAAATAAGTTCATAATGATGAACACTAATCTTATTTACATTACTTTGTTGATTTAGTTCAAGTTAATTGCTTTTCAGTCTCTCTTGTTACAATACTGTAATCAACTTTTATTGTAATGTCCTACTCATATTCTCACCAAGTATATACTAAATGATTAAAGGTCAAGTGAAGTTACTTCCCAGCTTTCCAGCATAAACTAGCATCCTTCAAGTAAAAAAAATCAAAATGGTTGCATTGTGTCTGAGGACACCTCAGTGACAATTCTCGAGTAGCATACATTTAAATTGAAAATTGTTATAATTGTCATTCTTTAGGTTGTTTCTATGATGAATAAAGAAACTGGTCAAATTCTCATGGTAAAACAACTAATACGTAGAAGTTATTTTATGCTGAAAATGCAGAATTAATTCACATAAATATTTTAAAACCAGGTTAAAATCTTTTTCAAATCAAATGATATCAGTTAAAATTCTCCCCCTTCACATCAAATGATTCACTTTATGTGCTGCTGTGGCCTTTCCAACAATGCTAACATTTGATAAGTCATCCTTCTTAAACTGATGACGTTTAAGTATTGTCTGTGATTTGCCATGTATAATTTACAGCATTGATGTTGATTTATGCCATGTGTAGTTGCACAGTAACCAGTATTCTTGTTTATAGAAATACCTTTGAAGATTCACTTTGAAAGAATCTAAGTTGATGGTAAGAGTGTACAAATCCCATCTGGCAGATCCATGCTTAAATATCAGTCAGAGAATTTTTTTTTTTTACTCTCCAATTTTGTGTACACAGACTTGTGAGCATAGTTCTTTACATTATACCCTTATATCTGCTGTATTTTATTTATCGAGGTTTATGAAACGTGTACATGGTAATTTTGTCTAAGCACATATGGAATCAACCTAGTTATGCAGTTTAATGTAATTCTTCTTAGTAAGAGTCTGTTTTCAATAGGTTTAGGTTCTCGATACAAATAAAATCTTTATATTTTTCTCTTGGACTATGAATCTAATATAAACATCTTTTTGAATGGGATGCTGTCTTTTAGCATTTTGTTGTTTGCGCCATTGACTCCTATTTTATTTTTTGTTGCTTGCTTTCACTGATGAAATTAAACTTTGCTGTTTGAGGTTTTCAATCATGTATTTGAATTATGCAATTGAAAAAGGATTGGATGACCTTACTTTTGTCACAAATCTTTTTTTTAACGTAATAGAAATCGTTTTTTCAAGTCAGTCTTGCTAGCTGAGTGGGTATTGGGCTCATTGGCTTACCCAAAGGCATCGAGTTTGATATCTGCCCAGGGCATGGATGCTGTGGTTCTGTAAGACTTATTTTCCTAAATGGTTGACAACGGCAAGAGCATGCAGCTGTAATAATATGCGTACACAAATTAACACATCCATCCCAGAATTATGGGAAAATGCTTAGGAGAAAAGTAAGCAAATAGGATTTTCAAATTCCAGGAATGATTCTACATCAGATGATCACAACGGGAAGAGTTAAAGGGAAACGAAAGCAAACATGTCACAAATCAAAGTCCTTACTTACTCTTCCACTTAAATTGGATACTCATCTGGTTTTGCAGAAGAAAAATCTGAAATATTTTCCATATTAAGAGAGTCAACCATTAATATGATAGATTTTGATGTTTAACTTGTTCCTTCCCCCTATCAAGCCCAAATATTCCAGATTTATTTGCCCTTTTCCTTTGAAGTGTCCTCGGGAGGACTGTTAGAGACATTGAGACTATAAGGAATTTCCGAGCTCTATTCCCTCCAGTTACCAACATTCCTTGGTTCATTAATATGATCATGTGATGGATGGAGCACACCTAATCTTTATAGGCTTCATAATTCAATTGATCTAGTTCTTAAAATTTCGCAGAGGTGAGAGAGGAGGCTAATTAAATTTTATTCCCACTTACACTCTCAAGATGGATCCTCTCGATGGTGATGGAGGGAACGGCAAGGGGGAGTATGGAGTGCTCAAACTCCACCAAAGTCCCCCCATGATGGACACGGACAGTGGCAATGCATCCTCTTCGGCTTTCAGCTTTGCAAACCCAGTGTACGAGCCAAGGGGTCCGACCACTGGTACATCAGGGACTACGTACAAGGTGGAGGAGGTGGTGGTCAGGATGAGGCCTCTGTATGGCACCGGTGGCACCTCAGGATCAGGATCATCTGGCAGCAGCTACAGGAATGTCAAAGCTTGGGGCGGGATCAAAAGTGAGTTGCTGAGTTGCACCCAGTTTGCATCCCCTTGGTTTGGACTCGGTTATTTGACTGAGAGTTCAACGCTTTGGGTAGGGGATCAGGCAAGTGGTTCCAAACCACCAATACTTGAGTCTCATCCTCCAGAGTAGTGTCATGCAGGGTAAACCTGATCAGTGTAATTTCTGATAGGGGTGAGTAATCTCTGCTCTGCAGGTTTGCTGGTTTCCCCTGGGATAGGTGAAAGTTTCCAACCAGGAGAGGGACCAATGGGAGAGACCCCTTAACCTTTTGGCTGCAGAATACACGTCTACATTTTGCCAGGCGAGTGCGGAGAAAATGTGTTTGTACACATGATTGCATCCTTCGTACCCTCTCTAGACCCTCTCCAAATTTTATGTACCGACCTTTCCAAGAAAGGTTCGAATGGTCCCACTTTCTTATTGTTCCAGAATAGGAACCCCCTTTCCAGTGTTGTTTATGAAGGTTCATGACCCTCGGGTGAATTTGACGAATCCATTCTATCTGCCGAATTTTGGGAAATTCTTTTCTGACCCACCCTTGTCATTTCCCTCAGTCACCTCCAGTTTCGGTTATAAATCGAAGTATTTATGTACTGTTTTGTATCAAGTTAATCAGATATCATCAAGGAAAGTAAATATGAAGTGCATATTTACAAATATTTCTGTATGAAATATTTTAACTCTGGTCAATCAAAATCTCTACTGCACCACTTGGAGGGAAAAGGGTGATGTGGATTATAAGGGTCATCTCGAATTACAAGGGTCCACTAACTTCTAAACCTTTGCCAGCACTTGGAAGGGAAGAATACAACACCTACTTCTCTACTGCACAGAGCCATCATAAAAGAACAAGGCTGCTGCAGCTAAAGGGTCCAAACTGCGACTATTAAATTAGTGATTATCTTAAGTTATGGTAAAATTACATAATTGAAAATCACAGGTATTTGTCAGGAATTTTATGTCCTCACGCAACTATTGGCCATTTGAAGTAACTTAAAATAATATATTTTTATTATGTTCTGTGGCTGCTTGGCCGCTTAAGAACAATGAGAAGTTTCAAAAATGAATTTTGTCAAGCATCAGGCACATTAGAAACATTTTCTTACAAATCTAACAAAAATGTTTTACTCTGAAAGAAAATATGTGAATTCGACATCCAGAAATTAGTCGCCACTTAAAGATTTGAACATGACCACAACCGTCATCTTTGAAAGCATAATTCATACCATTCCTTGGTCAAAGGTATTTGTTCTTCTCTCCATTAAGGGCATCTAGGGACCCTAAGCCTATTTCAATTTCTTTGTTTTTTAATCTCTTTCCCTCCAGTACTCTTTCATATTTTCACTATGGATCTTCTTTCTTTCTTGACTAAAGTTATTTCATATTACCTTGTTTTCTGAGATCTTTAGTCTTGGAGAAGAGTTATTGGTTGAGGGCAGCGAAGCAAGAATTCAAATAAATTGGAAGGCACAACAATCATAATTTTGAAAACCTTGAAACTATTTTGTAATCTGAAATCAGACTGTGTTGTATACATATATCTTAAATATGAAATGAAATGCTGAAACTCAGTATCCATGAAATATTTATGCATTTAAGATGAATATCTTATAAAGTTCTCTAGCTAATGACTAATAGCTAATGGGATAGCTAATGACAATTCTCTCCACTCCTTTCAGAGGGATTGAAGGCAAGGTGGCAAGTGAGTCGTCAGATATGGCCATACATGGTGTCAATTGCTCTCGCATATTTTGTCACCCTCTGTTTATACCCTGGCATTATCTCAGAAGTCAGTAGCTGCCGATTTGGTTCATGGATGCCTGTTCTCCTGATGGCAATATTCAATGCAGCAGATCTCATTGGCAAGGTGGGTCATAGGCAAATAGGATTATTTAGAATATCTCCAATGTCCATCAGATGCAGATGCTGCAGAGATGTAAATTGCTACTATAGTGATCTGTGCCCATATTTAACCTTTTGCACTTGAGTGTTGACAAAGCCTAGCTCATTACCCCCTTAAATCCAGGGGCATTTAAAAATTAAATTCTGGTTGAGCTATTGGTGTAAGGCTGAAAAATTCTGAGTGCTAAGAGTTAAACAATACATACAGTAGAAGTCCGCTATAGCGAGTATGGCTTATAACGAGAGTATCGCTATAGTGAGTGATAGTTTTGCATTGGTTGGTCCACGTGTTAAAACATAGGCAGTTCCACTGGTTATTACAAGTGGTCACACCTGTACTATCGCTGTTGAGAGTAGATTTTGTCGTAGACGGTGTTCAGGTTGCATAAATCACAGGATTAAAAAACACGCATTAAATTGTCATGCCTCGCGAAACTACATTGTAATGAAGACTTTACGAGAGACTTTGTGGTGTTTTACGAGAGAAGACTTTGTGGTTTGATGTCAGACTTTCCTGGGGAATGACTGAACAACTTATCTTGGAATCTGTGCGCCATTCTGTAATTTCCTGGTGCTATTTCGTCCTTATAGCCGATCAATCGGAATAAAAACATATGGAGCTGTGAGCTAGACTTGTAGACAATACAGGAAAAGCCCATTTCTCTGTGTTGACCTTACCAGATCTCTCGACCCTTCTCTTATTTATGGAATCGTAATTGTTAACCGAAAGCCATACCTTATCTATGATTGTTCACGAAATGTAGCCAAAGATAATACTGATGCGTGACGTACATTAGTTACAAGTGCCTGACTTTTGGTGACAATATTTTAAAATCTTTTTAATGAAACGATCTATTTTCAATGCATTTGCGGATGGATTGATACAACTACTTCATGGTTCATTTTCGCTTACTTTTGGTGCCGTTATAGATGCCGAAAGAGGCGAATTTAAATGACCGTCGGCTTTAACGATCATGCATTATAAAGAGATTTTTCGTCATTTATCAGCTCTCGTTATAGTGAACTTCTACTATACATATTTTCAGGTTTTTGTGTTGTTTTTATGATAGATGGAATATTTTATGGTTTTTTGTAAGACCCATTGTTGTACCAGTGATACAGTATTGCATGGTGAATACTGGAAAGTATAAGTAATAATAATTAACAATTAAGCTTGAATGTTGCAATTAGATGAATTCAATCAATATAATGTCTAAATTATAACTTATGTTAGTATGTATAATTGATTGAAGCTTATGAATTGCACTCATGCACCCTGCCAATTAATAATACACATACCTACATGCTTGCTACACCCCTTTGGAAATGTGTATTAGAGGAGTAAAAATAATTCTGAGTTTATGTATAGATAGGCAGCTTTATGGCTAACAATGTGGTTAAGTTCAGATCATATAAGAATTTTTTGAAGAGTCATGTTTCTTTAATGACCTAATTTTTACTGTAAAATATATTTTTTAAATGTCCGCTTAAATATTGCTTTAAAAAATTATGAAATATTCTTATGGATATTTTACTGATTATTAATACAATCATTGTATAAATATAATAATTAACATTTTTAGCTGTTTGACCAGCAGAATTTCATATTTTATGTGATTAACAATTATTGGGGCTGAAAGTGGGAGTCTTACTCATTAAATGCTGGAGTCAAGATTGAAAATGTTTCCCAATTTGAAAATGCTGTATATTCTGTATAATAATGTTACTAACAAGTAAGATGATTAATACTATAGAATACAATGCAATGAAATTTAATACAACCCTTTCACTGGGAAATCCTTATCTATTCCATCAATACAATAATTATCTAACAATTTTATTTTAATTGTCAATTATACATCCTTGATTACTGGCATGCATATAAAAAGAGACATAAATACTGTTATACTTCTCAGTCAATTATGTGTCAAATTTCAAAATATTACCTTGACAATTGAAGGGTGAAGAGTTTAATTTTATGTAAAAATTATAATTTTGTCTCATGAAAAAGTTGAATAAGCATTATTGATGATGAAGATGTCAAAGTGCATTAAGATTTTTATTGTTGCCTGAGAAAATGACAAACAAGATTTTGATGGGTCTTTTCAATAAAATCTTGATTGCATTTGACCTATGGACGTTATTTGATTTACAAACAGGTACTCGCATCAGCACCAGGTGAGTGGACAAGAGGTCAACTGGTGTGGCTCTCGGTGTCACGTTTAGCACTGGTGCCTTGTTTGCTTGCCTGCACAGCTCCAAGAGCAAATCCATTGTTGCCTGGAGATGCTCCACCCCTCCTAATATCTGCAGCCCTTGGCTTGTCGAATGGGCTATTAGGTAGTCTTCCCATAATCCTTGCTCCGCAGAGAGTTCCAGCCGAAAGGAGAGAGCTCACTGGTGAGCAAATCTAACACCACCAAACAACTCTTACGTTCCTAATACCATCCAATGAAAACTCAGTTTCTAACTGTATACTAGAACTCAGTAATGTTAAATTTATTAATTTCTTATGAGTCCTGTGGGCATATTTTTTCAAAATGTTGCCCTGTTTATAGCTCTCCCAAATCCTCATGTGATTGAATGGACTCATGTCATCCCTCGGAATGGATTCCACTTGACGTAGTATCTCCAATGGAAGTGCCTGAGGTGTTAAGCTCTGCATTTCTTCAATAAAATAGCCGGGCAATTTTAGCGTGAATCAAAGGGTCAAAAGCATTTTATATTCTTTTTCTCCTCTTCCTTTTCAGGAAACATAATGACCCTCTCATACAACATTGGGCTCACCACAGGATCCTCTGTGGCATATCTATTGGATGCCATGCTGGGGAAGCCTTTGCAAGACCCTTGCAGTCCAAACTACAGTCTCCCTCCAATGACTTTCACCATTCCTCCTGTAGTCTCACCAGCCACGACTGCGGTCAGTTCCACTTTAATGTCTTCCGTCCCCCCCGTCAACTCGACCACCCCATCGATGGCCATGGAGCTGACCACTGCAGCTGTCACATCAGCAATCTCAATGCTATTGAATGGCACCGCCACCACAGCTGGGACTCTGGCTAAGGTCTTTTCAACAGTTGCCCAACCTGATGTCGGTGTTAGTCTCATGGGGAATGCCACTGTAGAAGCCACTGCAAATTCAACTGTCACATATTTCTTGTAAATCTTTCTGATTTGATAAGTTAAAATTTCTTATGATTGGACCAGGATATTGCTGCAGGATTAAATAATCCATTTTTAGCAAAAAATGGTACATCTGGTGTAATACTAAATCCAATGTTATGGTTCTTTTATTTTTTTGCTATCACAGTCTAGAAATATGAGGGAGTGATTATGGCATTCATTATTCAATAAAGTTGGGTAAGGTGGCAAAGGCATCTATACATGAACACCAAGTGCATGTCAATAATGGTCATTGACAATGAAAAATGGGTTTATTATTTTCATGAATTACGAAAAACATTTTTCTCCCATTATTTTTACATACATTTATATGCATGCTTTTCATGTCCATTAAAACAACAAAGTGAGCAGTGGTTTTTTCCACTTTATTTGTCATAACAAAAGCATATCCATTTTTATCAGTATTTTAGAATGTAACTTGTATTAAAAGCTGTGGGCATCAGTTTAATGGTATTATCTTAAAAATTCATACATATTGGTATTAGGCAAAAATTATTTACTATTTAAAATTTTCAGCATTAAACATGGAAAAATATTTCAGTTATTAGTGGTTATTTTTTAGGTCACTCCAGAAATGAAAGCCAACTTAAAAAAAAAATGAACTGATGTGGAACACTCCTTGAAAATAAAATACACATCACTGACACACGGGTAGTCATTTGGATGAGTTAGATATCTACACCAGAGAAGTTGAGGTGATGCATATCTTGCAGAAGCATTTGCCTTCCACAACCAAGTAAGGGAGATTTGGTATTTTGTAAGCATTGAGTGAACTAGATTTAAAAGTATCTCTATATCCATAAGTATTTGTTTAAGTATGCTGTTGTCCCATTTTTTATGTTTAACAACAGTTTTACCAAATTCTTTGTCTTGGAAAATATACTTTACTTCATTTATTGTCTCATATGACACATCCTTAGCTTTCCTTGTATGTATCCTGGAGTTTGCAGTGCAAGTTACAGAGTTTTGGTATAAATTGAATATAATCAGGCTGTGTAGACATTGTTACTAATTTAATTGTTGAGATGGTTGTTATAGGATGAAAAATATAGTTATTTAAACTGTGTGAGTTTTTGCCTTGCTTTAAATAAGGCAATTCATATGGAGTTGCACATGTGTAATACTGTTGGTGCAGGTATTTTGCTGAGAAATTGCTTGTTGATATTGTTGATGACTATTTGATTCTATTGCATGAGAGAATTGATCATTAATTCATCCTTAGGAGACAAATAGACGTTAATTTATTGGCTGAATTTTCAAAATGTTATGGCTTAAAAACTATTATGAGATACTGATAAATTGACTGATCTTAATAATGATAAATTAGCCAGTATTGTACAGAGTAGGTGAGTAACTAATTGTTAGTAAATGAATAGGAAAGTGCTAATCTTTTGTGATTTGTAATGTACAGGAAAAATTACATTTTAAAAGTCTATTTTGTCAGAGAAGTGTTCCAAACAACAATTTAGATATTAATTCATGTGTTATTTCAGTTATCTGTTGCCATTGAGTAAATTTCATTGTGCTCCTAATATTCCTCTGAATATAGTTCCTCCTATATTTATGGAGGTTAATTTTCTTAACCTTTAGAGGGTGAAATTGGTCCCACATTTTCCATAATTATTTTCACTGAATCAGTTGATACTATTGTCAGGTTAATATCAAATAAAGATTCAATCAAATATATGGGTTCAGTTAACTATTACAAACAACACTTGATTACACATATAAAGACTTATATGAAAAAAAATCATTTGGGATAGATCTATGAAAAAAGTTTTTGTCTGAAACATTTTTTTAAATATTTTTTTTTCAATTGACTAACCGACTACAAAGATAGAGCTATAAGACAAAATTTGATTTTATTCATCCACAAATTATTTTTTCATTGCCTCATTATAACTGTTTACTTTAAGAAACAATTGATAGACTAATTCAAAGTGTTAGTATCCTTCAAATTTATTTTTTCAGTCCTTCTAATGACTTAAATAATGAAAATTAATTTTTATGCATGTCAAAATAACAGCAGGTAATTTAATAAGCAATTTGCTTGACTCTTTCAATTCATAAATGCTAATGGTGCTCACCCATTGAACTCTTTTCACAAAATTAATAAGAAATACCTTTTTCAGAAAATGAACTTCTTATTGGCTCTTCAGGCCTGCTCAATCCATTATTGAATTATAGTTGCTTCATAGCAATTAGTGACTTGTTTCTATTACTAAATGTCAAATGTGTAGTGAGCCTCAATTGTCCAAAAACATTTTTTAAATAATGTAGTTTCATCTTTAAAATCTTCAAAACTTGGAGAAATAGTTTGGGGCTAAGAGGGCCAACCATGAACTCAAGCTTATCAATTTCAGTATGTTATTCAAAGTCATTCGCTCAATTAGCATGGCTCTCTTCATACATAGTTAAGTATCTCACCTGGCTGATGGATTAGTCACATACCAGCAAGGTAATATGCTACAGATACATGTTTCAGTCTATCAATTGCCCTAACCTTGCTGGTGTGAGAATTATCAGTTTTGGTACTTTATAATGATCACTTCTCAGTGATGAAATACTTTTATATGAACATTTATTTAGTGCAAGCTCAACAACATTTGTTCCTTCCAATCAATTCTCTTTACTATGATTGCTGCTGTTTATATTATGTGAGGGGCTCATGGTGGCTGCACACTAATTAGTATTGGAAAATCAACAAAGATTAGGCAGAGTACACTATATTGAGCAAAATGTGAAAGAATTAAATTGGTTTTTGGTCTCATGTAATATTTTAGATGTAAAGCAGTTTAAAAATGTGCAAATTATCTCGCCACAAACTGTTATTGCCTATTTTCCTAATAGTTCCCAATTCTTGAAAGGCTTTTGCTTGGTGATTATTGAACTCCACAAGGAATTTATTATCAGTATTATTTGGGAGATCATCTCTTTATCAAGGTTGATGGCTTTGATAAGACTTCATTGTTAAAAGGCTGAATTAAAGCATGTTGAAAAACTATAGGGATGAGTATAACCATTCTGTTAAATACTCCAAAAAAGCATATAATCCATGTTTCACAAGATACTAAATTAAAATTAAGTTATAGGAATAGAATGACATTTATCTTGCTAAAATTTAAGCTTATTCTCCTTCTTTTTCACGTATTGACAATGTTTTGGATTCTTTTCTACAATTTTTTATCATGTTTTTGAAATGACAAATAATCGAAATTACAAATATGACTAAGTGGTATTAAAGAGGATTTTCTGTGTTATATACATACTGCAATTAGTGCCTAATTGGACTTTGTATAAAATTGTAGAATTTTTTTCACCTCTTACTTTCATTTTAACATTTTTTAGTTTTGGAATTCTTATGGTGTTATAAAATACCCATATCTGATTTTGAGACATTGCCTTATGTGTACCTATCTTTAAATACTTGAAAATGTACTCTGAAAACGTTACAGATGAAAAAAAATTGGTAAACCATGAAATCGCAGTTCATCTTTAATGCCATAAAAACCTTCAATCACGATTATTCCAATTTTTAGTTATTCCAAACATATTTTCTTTCTTATCTTCTCTTTCATCAATATATATATATATATATAATATCACAATACTATTTCAACTTATATAAAATATTAATTTACAATTAAAATAAGTTTTCTATATATTTATGTAAATAAATTCTGATATTTATTTTTTCTTAGAGTCATATAATTTTTTAATATTAATGAAACATGTAATAACTTTGTCTTCTAATTTCTACTAGGTATAGGTATATGTTTTAATCTCCTTAAACAAAAGTAATGCAAACAATACTTTCCATGTATTTATACCAAGTGAAGTTAACATTGTGGTACCAAGTAAATTCAATATGACTTCATTTATTGTATTTGACCATTATAAGTTTGAAAAAGAAATGAAGACCTTAGGAGAAAGACCATTGGTGTTTGGTATGGAACTAGAGTTTCATAACAAAAATATTTTTTTTCAATAGTTGAAGTTCATTCTGATGAAAATATTTTTTAAAAAGCTGATTAAAAAGAGTGTGCTCATAGTTTTGATTATTACACAAATGAATTGTTTTTGTAGCATACAGAAATGTAAATTTATTCTATTCAGATTGAAATGGTGGCTGTTATAACGAATGCAGATAAGAATATTCTGCAAAGAATAATCTAAAATAAGGGTCAATGATCAGAAAAAAGTATTGGGGCATATGGTATTACTTTAAGCCCTATAATTATTCTGTAGTCTCTTATTGGTAAAGTTAATCACCAATATCATGTGGATGTGGCATTGATACACAATATGACAGTGTTTCAGTACAAAAAGATGATGTGTTAGTTTGTTTATTCAGAGACATTTGAACTACAAGGCTGAATGATTAGCTAAAATTTATAGCAGAGTTTTTATTGAGTTAAAAAACACTTACTATGATTACATCTGTTTAATAAGCTAAGCACTAGTAATGTGAATGCTCATGTTTTGTCATATGATATTCTTTTTGAATATAAAAGTCAGCAGAGTTAAAATACCAGGCTGTGAATTTTAGATTCTGTCCATCATTTTTACATATTTAGCTGTATAATGAATTTTTTCCATTGCCTGTGCAGTTGATGACATGCAATAGAATACTAATAAAATTCTGTGAATTAGTGGGAGAGCAACTGAATGTTTCATAGAAAGTTTAACACCATAAGTCTAGAGGAACCAAGCAGTCATAGGAAAAAATGGTTTTGACTGAGGAAGGAGTTCTAGTCCAAGTTTTGTACATATTCTTAATAATTTTCAATTGAAGAAAAAAATAAGTCACCGCAGTTTGGAGCACACAGATTAACAAATGAAATAGTTTTAATTTCATTAATAGTTATGCCTATATTAAATTTAATAATAACAGTTGCCACTCATGGAACCAAGAAAGGAGCCCTGTTAACAAAATAATGCATTGAATGAACATTATAGAATATTCATGTCTTCAAATACAATTGTGTCAGTTGGTGTTCAGGCTTTCATGTTTTATTATTCATCGTTTCTATTAAAAGTGTTATGTTTAGATGGAAATGAATGGCAAATGGAATATCTTTATTTATCAACAAAGTACATGTGTAATAAATTTCATTAAAAAGGACTTATGGATTATTTTCCTTAAATTCACCTCCATTGCTTTTGTTTGTATATATGATTTTTTTGGTGGAATCCAAAGTTAGCCCCATTTAAAACTCAAATGTAAACATTGATTTATGCAAGGATTACTCTCATTACAGGCTGCAGTGATCATTTTAAGCCACGAAATCAGAGTTGCAAATTAGTAAAATCCACAGAAATGGGATGACTTTGTGCACTCACAGCATTACTTAATGGTTGGTGGCACTATGGCCCCTTTGTCAAAGTTTTGAGAGAAGAATGAGGCTACTAGGAATTAAGAGCAGTAATATAAACAGGTATAGGTGGAGGGGAGATGGAGGAAAATGAAGAGAGAAAAGATGTTTTAAGGCAGAAGTCCTCAAATTCAGGGACTTTGGAGGCGGCAGTGAATTTGAAGTACCTAAATTAACCCAAGTAGTGAGGCTAGTAAACAAGAAACATAAGGATACTTGCTGAATTGCTTTTTGTCCAAAAGATTTCTCAAAAGAATAGGAATAGTCTTGGCTTGTTTGAGTAGGAGAGTTAGTTTAATATTTACTGTGGTGATGAACTTATGGTATGACGGACATTTTTACATCCAAGAAGGTTATACTATATATAGCAGAAATTTTTGGAGTGAAAGAGTTGTTAAGGGAGGAAATATTTAAAAGAATGGAAGTAGTCGATATCACATGGCCATAAAAGGGAAATATCATTAATATATATCCGAGTCAAAAGATGGGCTGAAGTGAATGAATTAGAAAGAAAATTATCTGTGAAAGTGAGTGTTGTCTTTTCACTTATAAACTAACTAAAGGCATCTCATTGGTATGTTTTGCCTGACCTGGCCATTAACATGCAAATTAATATTCCACAAGGTTTCTGGAGAGAGAAAGGCCAGATTTTCAATGTGAAAAATCAATACCCATAGGAGACAAGTTACAACTGTTTATAACAGCAAAGTCAACTTATTAAATATTTTTATAGAAGGAAAATATTTTATTTTACTGTTTTCCTGATGAACCAGGGATCATTTACTCACAACGAACCTAGCTACACATGAAAGACCTGAGCAAATCTATTATTCTGAAAATACTGGATAGTTTGAGATCTTCTATCAATTTCATTTGATTTCTGGATTTTTCCTTCAATATATATTTCCTCCTTTCACATAGAGGCATTCTGGCTTGGTTTTTGTCATACAGTTAAAAATACAAGTTTTCATTTATCAGGAAGTTTACACCTATCTTGAAGACAATGCATTCCACATTAGTCCTGCATCAACCCATTATACTGGATGGGATTACAGTCAGCACCCTCTTGGTATATCTGAAGTAAACTTCAGATATAAAGAACCTGACTGCAGCATCAATGAAAATCGTCATCCAGTGAAAGGGATCAGTACAAAAATAACACAGAAATAAGCAAAATTATCGCCAATACACAACAACAACATCCTCCATAGCATGTATCCAACTTCTCTCTTTATTGATACATTATGTATTATAGATTCTTTATACAAACAGAATTTATTTTTCTCTTTGCATTAACTTAATGATGATTAAGTAACATGCTAATCCTGCTTTTCTATCTTCAGTTTAGGATACCAGAACCAGACATCAGCAGGAAAATAAAGAAAATTGAATTAGACTACACCCATAAAAAGATAGTAACCTAATTTGAAGAGTGGAGGCTGGAATTTTGTTGTTTTTTAACTAATAAGGCATGGAGTATAAGTTGTTAAACTAAGGAATAAGACATATTTTGGGAAAGTTTATACAAATTTTAATTTGCATGAAAGAAATGCATTGCATTTGTTCATGCAAAAGTAATGCAAGAGATGAGTTCTCTTCAGAAGAAGACTTTATTTCCAAATTGGAAAGATTGTTTATACAATATATAGTATCATTTTCAATAGTTACAAATGTAAAATGATTTTTCCATTGTTTAATCCTAAAGTAATGGAGAGATTAAAAAAGCCAACTTTTGAAATATTTAGCAATTAATGAATACAAATCTCACAATACAGTTCTTTTGCAGCAAAAAAACTAAAAAATGCAATAAATATCATCAAGGCAAAAACTGGCTGTCCAAATGTACGAGGGGAAATGAAAGGGGCAGTTAGGATCTTGGCATGATATTTTTGTGCATTCCTTCATCCTAATCTGAATCACAATTTTAATGGATGATATTATTTCATACTTCTGTAATCCACAGAAGTATCCACCATTAATTTTTGGCTGAAAACTAGGATCAAACTTGGGTGAGTGATACGAAAATTGGGACCATTTGTGAACAGAAGTTATCAGAGAATATTTCATATTGATCAAGTAATTATTATTCCTCATTTTCCAAAAATAATTTTTAGTATTAGTGAATTTTTCAACTAGGAAATTCACAAGATAAACACCAATTCACATTAATACAAAGAATAAATCACATTCTTGATGAAAAACTTACACAAGCTAAGGATGATGTGACATATGTGAAATTCAATACATATATATATTATATATATCTATTTAGATGGAGGTACCATAGGCTGAGATTTTAAATATAAAAAAACATAAATCCATACATCCGCAAGAAACTCAGTTCAGTAATGTTTTTCTAATGGCGAAAACTTCTAATTAAAGGAATTCTGTACTGAAAATTTCTCCTCTATGTGAATCTGAAACACCATTATGTTAACAAACAATGATCCTACTCCAACAAATTCTATGACAGCATTAAGCAACCCATGTTGCTATCATAATCGCAATATTAAATTGCTAGCCCTAACATATATAATGAACATGATGGACCTATGCTAAATAATTAATAAACCCTAATCACTCAGCCTTATGCATAAACTTTTACAAGATCTATGACAAAACAAAACCTTGAAAGTCACAACAGTTGACAAACAACAGTTAAAGGGAATGAAATTAGGACTTCACAGAAAACCAGAAAAAGGTTTCATTATGTGTGCCAATTTCAATGCAAGAGGCAGGACAAGTATCTTATTCAGTTAGTAAAACCTGTCACTGTCACTAGAATAACAAGTACTTAAACTTTTCTCTACGTAACTTTACGTAACTACGAAAATTAAATCACTTCACAGTTTAAAGGAATTTGGTGACTGAAAAAAAATGAGAATACATAACTGATATCAATTATGATAGATGATACTAAGATCTCCTAGAACTCATAATTATTCTTACTGCACAAAGGTGTCATATCACAATGAGACATTAATATATTACACAAGAAAATTTAAAATGCATGGTGAAATAACAGAATGTGATGTGAAAATAAATGCTACACAAAAGAACAAAAAAGGATATGCTAGGCTTGTTTTTATGGTTAGTTCAAAGATTAACTTCAACTTCTATACCATTACTGAATCAATTACTAAGCTGGTTACTAAAGAAAATATTTCATTTATGAAATGCAGTCTGTATTTACTTCAATGATTTCTGGGTAAAAATGTCTTCATGAATATTAGAACTCATTAAGTTTAGAAATATCATTATCTTTCCTTCCAAACAAATACATCAACTGATGCATAAAGGATTGATCAATAAGTACAAATGAACATTAAATTTACACTCAGATATTCAAGATATTTCTTTTAAAAATAATGGAATTATACATACACATAGAGCAAGAATGGTAAAGCCGCATGGCAAGACAGTATGCACAAGTGAGAATTATGAATGTGCACTCAACCATATAAGACAAGATACTTAATAACATGTTTTCAAGATCATCAATACAATATTTGGAATTTTGTCATGAGATTCTTTTCCTTGTAAATTTATCTGACTCAAGAAAATGAGATGCTGCTATCACATGAATGCATACATTAGGTTCCCTTTATTTTTCTGACTAATATGGTTGCTGCACAAAAAATTCTCATTTTCATAAGCAAAGATGCTACGCAATTATTTCTTGCTACCCAGGTTGAAGTTATGCACATGGAGAAGAAATTATTGAAAAATCTGGAAAACTGAAAAAGCTTAAAACAATAAATCATAAAGGTACATGTGAAATATATAAGTTTTCATGAGCAGTCTATAAAATCTCAATGGTATACAAGTTGCACTTGTTGGTGCGCACAAAAATATACAATTAGTTAAAGTCACCCTTTTAAAGATAACCATAATCTTGTACAGACCTAAAAAGAATGACAGAAATAATAAAATGACTAGAAAAACAAAAAAAGCTATATATATTTTCTTCAAAGATGATTTTTCTTCTTCCTCCAGCCAATACACATTCATTTACTAAATGATGTAAACTTCTTAAGGCAATTCAAGTATTTTAAAATATGTACAATCACATGCCACACTTTTCTCAAGTAAACTCTGCCATATGATCAACATCTTCACAGAGATTAATGCTATTGACAGTGAGAAAAATCACCATTTCGTTTCCAGTTTTTTAATCACTTCCAATTGAATATGACTGAATAAAAAATATTTCTTACTCTTCAATCACCCAAAAATGGGGAACAGAAACATGTTTTTTTAGATCTAAGACAGTGAGTGAAATTTTTTTCTCAAATTGGAGATATCATGTAACTCTAGATATCCTGAAATACTACTTATAGATGAGAAATGTGAAATGGTACAAAATGATGACATCACATATTCAATTGTCATCAATGACTTTCATTCATTTACCTCAAACATGTTTCAAAATATACTATGCAACATACACCATTAATGATGAGTCTGGTCTTTAGTCTCATGGATGATAAACTGACAGAAACCAATGACTGTTGACTATAGCCACGATTTTATGGTAATCTGTGAGAAAATAACATCGATCTTTATGTCAAGGTGCAAAATAACATTAAAGCTTTCAATATTTTTAATGTTACATGAAACTTATGGATGTATGAAATGACAACAGACATTTTTAACGCAATGCAAACACCACTTGCTCAAAAGTATTACTCAATGAAAGAAAATTATGAGTAAGGAAGGCAACATTTAAAAAATCAACATGACTCTCAAATATTAAGCTGAGATTTAAACTTCTTTACAGCCACATTTCTAAGCTCAGAAGAAACAAGACTGGAAATAGATGGACGATTTTCAATGAAAAACAGATGGTATCAATACTTAGTGAATGGTAAAGATTTCTGTTATAATGGTTACAGAATACTTATTATACCAGGTCAACTGAGCCACCTGGAAAAATGTAAACAGTTCAAATATCCAGACATTTTTCCCTGTTTCCAATTTCCTTTTTCATCGACAAAAAAATCAAATATTAGGAGCACAAGTAAGGGGGTCACATCCTGATGGAAAAAAATATTTACTCTATATTGTTCTCAGTGGTATCCTTCCTGCCTCTTGTACGATTCTGACAACTGATGAAGGGATTTCTTAATTGGTCATTATATTGTGTTTGTTTCACAGCAATGCAGCCAAATACTACTGATTCATTCAATCATTGTATGAACACAAAACTATTCTTTCTTTATTGATTACATATGCTAACAGAACTCTGGATGGTAACAGCAGATGCACACTAGAATGGAAGTGTCTTAAACATTATGAAGAATAATTTAAAAGTTATTGGCCTATCTGTGATGGCCTACTACTATGCACACACCATTCCTGAAGATATTTGGAAGCATGAAATAAATTATTTAAAAAGTATCGAGTGAAAAGACTGGATCTCAGTTAAACATGCAAGTTAGTTGAATATATTGCTACACAAGAAATTCAAGTGACATATTCTATGATTTCAGCTTTAGTACATGATTCAAAATGATCATAAATTCTTCCACGTGGAAACTAAAACCTTATCATAAAAGGCCCTTCCATCAGCTTAATCATTAAAGTTGAAAGGGTTGCATCCAAAGTTTTATCTGTTGAATATGTGCCTCCATCACCAATGTTTTATATCATCTCTAAGATGAATACAGAGTGAAGCTGCTGTATCAAACTGCCTTCAGCTTTATGGATGGAAGTGATATACAGAACTTGTGGATTCATGTATACAGATGTATCAAGGATAGTACATCAGTGATTCTTACTACAATGCCAGGAGCATTAGCAAGTTTACACTACAAATATATACATATAAAGCGGAAACCTGGGCAAGAATTATAATAAAACCCTCAAGTAACCTAATTTTCAAATACTGAATCAACAATTAACTGAAAATATTTTAATCTTACTACAAAGATCTAATGCTGAATTTCTGCTCACATAAGAAAATAGTACGGTGAATTTTCTGTTTTAATCTAAAATGCCATTTAGTTTTCGACATCACAGCCGTAGTATGTGACAGGAAACAATATGTTACTACAAAAGTCAGACTGTTCTGGCATTTACTAATATGTGTATTTTTGTATACAGGGTGTGAGTTGATGTCTATGGTCATTTAGCACCTCCTCAAGTAGAAAAAAACTAGTTGTATGAACACAACATCCACATCTGAGTCAGGACTCAAACACAGGTTCTTTGGGTTAGCCAATGAGGGTACTACCCACTAGACTAACCCAGCCAGCTCTAGCATTCAGTATTCTGCAAAATTATTTAGTCCAACGCATGCCATTCTCTGTAAAATGCAAACTTTTTTCACATTAACAAAACATAATATAAAGATTTAAATAATAGAATGTAACATGAAGCTCATACAAAAATGTGGTGTGCATATGTATTCATTGTAAATGTGTACTTAAACCACAAGTACATTCACTAAAGATCTTATGTTATTTCCTGTTGCCAACTTATTATGTTGAAAACAACAAACTAAAGTAAGTAACATATTTGAAAAATCAGAAGGCATAATAAATAAACCATAAAATCGTGACTTTGCTCATAATTTTAAAAATGACATACATGATCACATTGACCCATTCCAAGTCAGCCTCACAAGTGATAATGTGGATACCATTGTTTTTTAGGATCCTGATTACTCCTGACTAGTTCAATTGGATAAGAGGATGATTATTGAATGGAACCATAGGAAATCTTGACCGCAGCACCAGTTTAAGTGGCTGGATAGCATTATTACAAAGAATAAAACATCTGTTACATCATGATTAGCTGCCACTACTGGGGACCACACCTGAGGAAGACGATGAAACATTGATTGTTGAGGAGGGGGGATGCAAGGTTGAGAGCCTTGTGAACCCAGCGAACAGCCACTTGCGTTCCATGTTGGCTCCTATTCCGGACAACTCCTGCCGAAACAGGGATGGGAAGCGAGAGAGGAGGGCTTCCACATCTGATGGTCTGAGTGAGGGTTCGATCTTCTGTAGATATGACCAGACATAATCTACGCCTGCTCCGAAGGGATGGACATGTAAGAATGTAGAAACCAAACCTGAAAATGGAAAAAAACATCAATCATGAATCTTTTTTTTATAATGGAATGACAAAAGAAATTTAACCAGTTTATCACTAAACCTTACTTGGTTAATTTACAAGACCTCACAACTGGCACTCTACAAACTGTGTGGGTTCAAATATTTTGGGAAGAAATATTAGTGCTATTAGTGCCATTAAAGCAAGGTCCTGCGTGCATCATCTATGGCAGTGACAATTGTTTTGGTGCCTTTCTGTTCTTAGCCATGACGTGGAAACAAAATGTAAGTAACAGTAGAGAAAAATCTGGCAAGAATGTAACCACTAACCATCTGGGATATGAATTTCTACCACCATACATTACAACAAACAAACATACGAGGGTGGTCTGAAAGGTTTCTGAGCTCAACGTGAAGATGGCAGCACTCGTAAATAAAATCATCTGTTGACAGTTACTCACCAAAATTTCAGCCATTTTGGATGCACAGTTGTTATGTAACAGTCGTTTGAGTGAGTTGATGTGAGTGTTTTTGTGAAAATGGACAAAATCGAGTATCGAGCT